>BLSH010330949.1:215242-237225 GCA_018402905.1 Glandirana rugosa | reverse complement strand
TTAAAGTAAACGAAAATCATCTAGATATGTTTCATTACATCACGATGGGGGTATTCCCGGGGACCTAAAAGTCCAGGAGGGAATGTGTGTGTCCGTCCGTTATCTTCAAAACGTTGTAAGTGTGTCTAAAGTTCTTGGTCAGATCCCATAAAACAACACAGATAAACAAATAAATCCCCCAATATTGATTCGTACCCTACGAGACTTGATATTGTAAACTTTTATTTGAACTCCTGAACTATGATAGAGACCGACGATCCTTAGTTGCAGTTATACGACAGGAGGGTACCCTAACTACCTAGTTGACTGAGTCATTGTTTTTCTTTCAGGGTCACACTTCTTCCGTGCGATCGTTCGGGTTCCGTCCGGACCCGGACCCGGACTTTGTCCCGAAGTTCGGACGGACCAGCAGAACCCGAACGTCCAGGTGTTCGCTCAACTCTACTCAAGAGGGACTGAGTTAGTAACTTTCATTCTTCACACTGGGACTTTCTTTTTGTTACTGAGTCAGTTGATCCATCAATCCCATGGGAGGACAGCATATTGACGTTGATTCCTAGCAGCCAGAGATAGTATCAAGTCCTCAAGTTTATTTTCAAATGTTATAGTTCAGAGCATCCCATGCTTAGTTATAACCCCCTAAATAAACAAATAGACACAACAAAATACCCTAGACTGGTTCTTGAAATCTGTGTGAATGTTGCAAAACTTCTATTGCCTGCCTGTGTGTGTAAGGGAGGACCTGAAAATCCAGGGGCCCTTATGGGGGTAGCACTACATTACTTTGTATAGATCTACTAAAAGCAAATGAAATTCAAACATGATCTAAAACAAGACAATTAGAGAACAAAAGAGCAAAACTGGTGAGATTGTACAGGGTCCTTCAGCATATATACAGTACTGACAACCTTACATACACATCTTCTCATCAGCAGCCATATATACAGTACTTTACACCTGAAGAAGCCTTATACAGTGCTCCCCACCACAGCAATCAATAATACATATTCTACCCCTCCTTCTGCACAGTAGCTGTTATCCCTACCTTTAGTTGGTTGGTGGTGAGTAGTAGTTATGACCCAAACATACCTAGGTTCGGTCTGGAGTGGCTTCAGCAAACATTGTTGAAGTTTAAATGTAGAATCCGTATTCCACAGAAGTCAATGGGAGATATAATGATCAGTTTCTAGGCTAATAGGCAAGGGATTGTCAAACAAATAACATGGGGATGATGGAGGGAGGGGGACTGGGCACAGCCCTGGGGGGACATGTATCAAAGCAAACTTTTTTAAAATCCATTTTTAATCTATTTACCAGGGAGCAGCAATATTATTATTGCCTAAAGTGAAAAATAAAGTGGTGGTTATTTCAATTCTTTATGTTGCACAATATTTGACCCCAGATCTCTCCTCTGACCTCCAAAGCAAGCCTAGATCGGTTTGATCAGATGCTTTAACAAGCCGGTAACGCAAAGAAAAATAAAAAACAACAACAAAAAAACAGTGTGGGATCCTCCTTTTGGGTCTGGTATGAAGTTTAAGGGGAAACCCCTACAAAAAAACACAAGAAAAAAGCATGGGATCCCTTTCAAAAACCACACCAGACCCTCATCAGTGCATGAAGTCTGGCAGGCCAGTAAACAGAAGAGGACGACGATGCACTGCCCCCCTCCTGAGCCATGCCAGGGCACATGGGAGAGAGTACCTTGCTATGGGAAACCCCTTTGGCAAAGCACCATGTGGTTGATTTGCTAAAGGCAAAAAGACTGTACACTTTGCAAAGTGCAGTTGCTCCAGAGCTCAGTAAATGAGGTAAAGCCTCACTTTGCAAAGAATATCTAATCACAGTGTCCCTGCTAGTCTCTCTGCTTTCCTATTAAAAACTGACCACACCAGGCATGAGAGCACAGCATGGAACTCAGCCTGCTCTCCTCCAATGATCATTCTTGTGCTGACAGGGCCCACACATCCATCACATAGCCATCCACTAGGAAGACCAGTATGCTTCTCCACCTTCAGCTCTCTGAACTGAGAACAGAGGATATGTGATAATTTAATTTAAAAAAAGGGTATTTATATATATATTTTTACAATGTGCAAATGTTTTGCCTTTCATTTCTATTTTAAACTGAATGAGTTGTTTTACAAGGTTCCCTGGTACAAGGCTCACATGCTCTTCAAATGCTTGTTAAGTCTAGTGGTAGAGGAATAAGGAATAATACTTACCTAATTGCTCACTCTGGCAGGCTCCCTCCATCGGTGTGACCAGTCCCCTGAAGCTTCTCAACTAAGTACAATTCAGGTCCCGTCCACAACAAGGAGCATTAGAGAGAAGAAGAGAGGGCCAAAGCAAACAAGATAAGTTTGGGGTGGGGGGGGGAAGTGCCCATCCCAGGGGTACATTTTTCAAGAGTTCATCTTGAAGAGAGCAATGTGCAGTAATCTAACCAATAAAAAGTCAGTACTCTAAAGCAAATGGGTAATGTTCTGATGAAACGTGAACTCTGATTGGTCAGTCTAGGATTCTGCACTCTGTCATTATCATTGCTTTCTCTGCTTCCTCATTAAATAATCCTGACGGCTTTATGCCGTTCCATCTGTGCTACCGATACTCATTATTACAAAAGCCGCCCTGCCTTGTGTACAGGCTGAACACACTTTCCTGCACACATGGCTAAACTTTGTTAATTTCCTTCCTGAATTATTTATAACACGTGTCAGTCTTTCTTGTAACTCTGAGTACAACACAGAAAGTATCGCTGAGGGTCACTAAGCCCAGATGCCAAGCCATTCACAGGCCAGCGGTGTGCTAGTACCATCTGTTGGGATGACATCCTTTTTTCCCTATTTTTAATATTGAAGTGTTGTTAACGAATCATATTGCTTCCTCTGACACACTCGGGTTTAATTGAAAAAAAAAAAAAAAAAAGAAACTAAGATCATGTGTTATATACACTAGCTGTTAACAGCCAATCAACTTTCAACTTTCATTGATTTAAAGCAGTCAAGGTAGTGAAAGTTGCTTGCCGATCAGTTGCTAATGATGATTGTATTCTGCATAGGGTCCTGCATAGGATTTTGGATGCATAAAGCGGAGTTCCACCCAAAAGTGGTACTTCCGCTTGTCGGATTCCTCCCCCCTCAGGTGTTACATTTGGCACCTTTCGGGGGGGGGGGGGAGGAGATGGGAGAGGATGCCTTTTCCCCACATCCTGGAGCCCAGGCCGCAGCTGCTGACGTCAGCAGCCTGGCTCCCTCCTCCTCCGCCGCTGGGCCAGTGAGAGAGCGCAGAGGTGGCTCACGCATGTGCAGTAGGGACCCGACGGTGAAGCCGAACGGCTACACTTTCCGGGTTCCCATACCCTCAATGGCGGTGGCAGCACTCGTCCAGCCGATCCAAAGATCGGTGGCGGTGCCAACATCGCTGGACTCCGAGACAGGTAAGTGTCCTAATGTTAAAAGTCAGCAGCTACTATATGTGTAGCTGCTGACTTTTAATTTCTAAAGGGGAGGCGGCGGGTGGCGGACCTCTGCTTTAACCACTTGAGCTCCAGAAGATTTTACCCCCTTCATGACCAGGCTATTTTTTGCTATTCAACACTTTTTATCATTAAAGTGACACTAAAGTCTTGTAAAAAATACTAACAAGTTATACCTACCTGCTCTGTGTAATGGTTTTGCACAGAGCAGCCCTGATCCTCCTCTTCCCGGGTCCCTCGCTGGGACTCCTGGCCCCTCCCTCCTGCCAAGTGCCCCAACAGCAAGCAGTGTGCTATGGGGGTACCCGAGCAGAGCCGCAGCTTGGCCCTGACCCCTCTCTCTTCTCATTGGCTCATTGACTTTGATTGACAGCAACGGGAGCCAATAGAGCTCGCTGTGTGTCTCAGCAGGAGTTCTGGACAGCCGAGTCTCTCATGCAACATCGCTGCATCAAGATGGGGCTCATGTAAGTATTAGGGGTTGCTGGAGCGGCTGCTGCACACAGAAGGTTTTTTCATGCATAGAATGCAATAAGATAAAAAACCTTCTGCCTTTACAACCACTTTAAGTTTTTATTGGGTTTTACAAAAGAAACAAATGACAGAAGTAAAGAGACAATGGTGAAAAGTCCAAACATCATACAAAGATGGCGTAGTACCGTATCAAAACAGTATCATATGTGTTTTACAGTGTAGGGAGCCCCTTAAAATGTAGCATGTGGGGACAATAATAACAGGTAAACTGAACTTAGTAAAACCCGTCAGAGCAGAGTCATTGCAATGTCTTCAGGGTAGGGGGGAGGGAGAGTAGGGGGAGATACCTAAAGGACATACAAGGGTGAGTGGTTTAAGATTTGTTTAACCAGGAAATCCCAGGGATCCACAATTTGGTAAAAAGAGGGTATTTGTTATTCCGAATTTTTTCATTGGTAAAATTAGTCTTAACCCCTTGACACCTAAGGGTAAACCACATCTAAATGCCTAAGCACAATTTTGCAACTTTGAAATGTGTTAGTAAAAGCGTACATATCATCACAACTGCTTTGTGCATCCAGGTGGATTATACCTTTATTTTTCAGGACAAATTGGGCTTTCATTTGGTGATAAATGGTAATGGATATCTGATTTTTTATTTTTAACAAAGGAAAACTGACCCAAAATAGTAAAAAAATATATTTTTTAATGTAGCTGTTTATTTCTTGGTTCTACCATAACCATGTTATTTGTTGTTTGTACCCGTAGTTCAGCCCAGAAGCAATAGTGCGCATTTTGCTTTCTTTTTTTTAATCTACCTAAAACACGCTGACAACTAAGCATCTTCAACTTGCATCCAGACACAGAAAACAGTCCTTGAGATTTGTTTTTTGTTGTTTTATTGAGCGATAATAACTTGGATGGGGATAGGAATTATGGGATGCCCAACTTGAAAGTGACAAAACCAGGGACAACTTTATCCATCTGCACCACTTGACTTGATCCTCTGTACAGCTCCATTTGGTTCACTCTTTTTAAAAACAAAGTTTTATTTTAGCTTAGCAACAGCCCCTTACAGGCTAGGAACTCCCAGCCCTTTGAGCAAAGCCGCACACGTGTTGTGAACTGCATCCTGGAGCACCTCCAACTCCCTTGTAGACACCGGTCCCAGCTCTACCTCTGCAGGAAATGCTAGCCCACCTGGCTGCTTCTTCCCCAATCTACCCAACTGATGCTGTAGAGATTTCCCAGGGCAAGGTTTGATGAAGACTTAAGCACACTGCTGTCTTCAAGAGTGTCAGGACCTGTGTACTTGCTTGGGTCACCTGCGGGTGGCACTGTTGTATGGAGTATCAAAGGGTGTAGTTCTGGTGGCCACCAGTGGGTGTCTCCTAGCAGATGGAGTACACAGGTCATTAAGCTACACCTGATGGGGCTGCTGGGACTATATAAGCCCGCCTTACACCCAGTCCCAGTGCTTCAGCGTTTTCTCTGCAAGCCATACCCTGCCCGAGCCTGACCTGCACTGATCCATGCTCCAGACCTGACCTGACTTGACCTGATCTGTGTTCTCACCTGGAGTTCTGTCCCCCTGGAACCTGCTTTCCGCTCCCTCCTTCACCATTCAGCCCTCGGTATTTTCCTCCCTGTTTTCATTTGATATCTGCCTGTTTTGCCTTTGTGTGTTTTGCATTTGTATTTAGTTAGTTAGATAGTTAGGTGTTTGGTTTTGGGTTGTCATGTTTTTACCTTCTTTCACTTGCTTGTTTTTGTTACTGGTGTTGGGTGTTTTGCAAGTGTGTCATTTTTATAATAAATATATATTTTCACTTATCTGTATAATCCTGATTCTTTTAGGTGCAGCCCATTGATCTGCTTCCCCTTGCTGAAGGCTTGCAAACCCTGACAAAGAGAGACCTGTTACATGTGGCAGTCTCTCTCCTTGTCTGTCCCTGCACCATGCTTTTAATACTCACCCTGTCCTTTCCTTGCTCCTGCTGCCTCTCAGGAAAATCTCCTTCAACTTCTTCTGTGGTTGGATCCTTCCAGGCCAGCCACCCAAGGTAAAACTCATCCCTGGCAGGGGTCCCTTGAAGGCCACCAACTGTCTCGTCAGCACTGCATCTCCATCTGTCACCTGACTCTCTGCCCAGCATGACTCATGTCTATTTAAAGGAGTAGTCTACCCAAAGCTAGTTTGGCTGTACTTCTCCTATGCATCACAGGAGTGCAGTTCATTTTGCACTCCTCTGACCCGTTTTCAGCAGAGAGCGGACTGAAATCTCTGCTGATGTCACAAATGTCAGTTTAGGCACCGCGTCATCCTAACCTTGAAGTCTGGATCCGCCAGGTGCCTGGACTGACACCCGTCTCAGCGAGCCGCTGAAAGCCTGAGATGGCCGGTCCGCCCCCTCCACAGCTTGGCGCTCCATTGAGCGAGGATCGAAAAGAGCAGAGAGCTGTGAGCTCTCTGCTCATGGAGCTCTGAAAACTGAGCGATCAGGAGGCTGGAGATTTGCAGGGACAATGTGGGAGACTGGGGGGGCACTTAGGGAGTTGAGGGGCACAGTGGGGCACCATGGGGGGCTGGACGCTCTGCAGCAAGGTAGGGGCACTCGGGGGGGGTTATTTTGCACTGCCAAAGGTTAGCAAGCACTATGGGGGCTGAGGGCTCTTAGGGGACCTGGGGGTACTATGAGAGGTTGACGGGCATTGTGGGCCACTATGGGAGGTTGGATGCCATTATGGGAGTTGAGAGGCATTAGTGGATCTGTAGCTAGCTGGAGGCCCGTGAAGAGGCAGGCAGCGGGCCATAGCCTGATGGTTGTGAACCACCGGTTTTATTGATTTGCGGGGTACTTTTCTGCACTCACGAGTGACACCCTGGAACCCAGATTGTTCCATAATTAAACAAATAGGTCAGACTCTTTCTTATTGTACTGTTTTTAGTTGTTATGGTTCTCTCTTATATAACACTTGTAGTTTTTTTTCACTTGTAAAATAACCTATAACAATATATGCAAGGTGAAGCATGTACAACATATTCTCAGCTTACCTTGGCAACCTTTTTAGGTGGCACAGATCTGGGGGGTTTCCAGGATCGTTCCTTACTATGAACATGGACATAGAACTTCCTGCCTGAAACATCCTCATATTCTTCCCACTGGCCCAGAAGTTGGACTGGGGCACCCAAGGGACTCGGAGGCTCCAGAATGACGTTTCTTTGGTTTTACAGGAAAAGCCAGAGGATCTGCTTCCAAATAAAAATAATCATAATTTAATAGTTGAAATGCTTCTCTGCACAAATAATAATATGATTATATAATTTTGGTAGACTAAGGTTCCCCCTCTTACACATTACAACGTAATTGCACAATCTCCTGCTTTGTTTTCTTAATTTTATTGTAGGGAGAGTATTTATATCATATGGGTTTGGTTTTTTGACCAAACTCATCTTGAACTACATATGCCCTAATAGCAACATGTTTTTGAAGACAGAATAACATCCCATTTTAAAAAAAATGATTCATGGTGCATATCTACTGTTCTGTACTGCAGCAGGTTTTTATTACAAAAAGAGATTCTGGCTACTGAGGGCAAGAAGAGACAACAGTACTTGTAGGGAGTAAAAAAAGGTCAGAGGCCATGCATTGTATAAAAGAGTATACTTTATTGATAACAAAATTGCATAAACGATTTCATAAAAGCTTGTAGATGTATATTACGCATTACACATAAAGTATCCAATGGGACTTGGATAGGTTGGTTGCTTGGCGATACTTTGCTTCCTCAGGATCACTCCACATATTTGTACATCTACTGATCAAACACAGTATCATAAGCATCATATAATCCAAAATACATTGATTACATTTTCAAAAGATTACCCAATATAAACGTGCTCACCATTTCCTCTCTTCACCAGTATATGGCGCCATATAGTACAGCCGGAGGTCAACCTCCTCCTGCCTTAGTGGGCGGAGGTGCCAGAACCGCCAACTCTGTCTGATGGGCGTTGGACCACAGATAGAGTTTAGGTAACAGCAATTAACATGTGATCTATAACGTCAAAGGATAATGATAATAATATAATTCCAGTTACTAAAAAATGTAAGCAAATTTAATTCCTCCTCAGGGGGTTTCCAGCCAATTTATCGATAGCCACCTTAGACCTCATGTTACTGTCATATCTCAAAGACACTCTTGAACTCTTAAAAGTGATTGAGGGCCCTCCTTCCGGGAGCAAGATTAGAGGCCATAGACATTGAGGCGCTGTATTCCAGCATCCCTCACTGTAAGGGGGTGGAGGTTGTTTTGACTTTTCTGAGGGAATTAGACTGGAATGCATGGCCTTTTAATGAATTCATATTACAACTACTAGCATATTCTCATCTGTAACATTTTTTTGTTCAATGGATCCACCTACCTCAAGGTGCTGGGGGGTTGGGAGAGATCCCTGTTCATGGATGACGCCTCATCCGTATACCTCCACCACATTTTGTTGTGGCGGAGATATATAGATGATGTCTTGGTCATCTGGACGGGTACACTCGTCGAGCTCTCTGATTTCATGACTCACATCTCATGTAATGAATACAATCAAAAATGTACTTTTCAATCAGATCTGGTTAGTATTCCAGTTCTGGACAAACTGTTTATCAGTCCTGAAGGATCAATATACATATCTCTGTACCATAAAGATGCGACAGGGAATGCGATCCTACACTATAGCAGCGCACATCCCCGATCCCTGGTACGTAGTATACCATACAGTCAATATCTTAGACTGTGGAGGAATTGTGCCAGGGGACTGCGAATTTGAAGTAAAGGTAAGTGCCCTATTCAATCACCTACGGGCTCTGGGCTATAGTAAAAAGGTACTGAAAAGAGCTTATCAGCGAGCTAAGTCAAATGAAAGGGAAGGTCTCATTTTCAACTCCAAGAAACACACTAACTGTAATACCAACAAATGCATAACTACTTTCAGTGGCCAACAGAATGCATTCAGACAACTCCTGGCCAGGAATTGGCATTTTCTGGCAGAGGATGTGATAGTATCCAAGTATGTCAGAGAACGCTTGACGGTAGTCTTTAGGAGAGCCTCCTCGATTAGGGACAGACTGGTGCACAGCCATTACACACCCCTGGACCCAATGAAGGGGCTGTGGGAGGTTATGGTATGTTCAGATGTGGTGGTTGTTGTGCACAGTGTCCCTGGATCAAGGAGGGAGCAGTATTCCCACTGCCAATGGGAGGCAGTGTGAGTTTAAGATCATATGTGGATTGTCAAACGGTGGGGGTTGTATATATGGCCACATGTAAATATGGTGCATTTTATATTGGTAAGACCAAGAGGACGTGTACAGGACGTGTAGACGTGTACACGACCATCTTTATTATTTGGACGCGGGACTCCTATACACACCAGTATGCAAGCATGTGGGTCTTAATCATAGCTTTGATCCCTCTTTTATTTCCTTTTTTGTGCTGGAAAATGTCCTCCCTAACTCTCAGGGGGGCAACTTTGATAACAAATATTGAGGAGAGAGGCTAAGTGGATTTACGATCAGAGGGCTACTGAACATCCAGGGCTCAGTACCTCACTGGCCTTTATTGCATTTCTGTAAAGCCTTGTGTAACGTTGAAGGTGATTTATACTGTTGATAGATTCCCTCATTTTGGGGTAGCATTTATCTTTGATTTATACACATATTTGTGTATGTAAAATTACATGATTTGTTTTCTTCACCAGGTGGCACTGTCTGGTGCAAGCTGGATGCCTGTTCCTTTTTTCTGCATGGTTTCATGACGGGCATTCGGGTGCCCATGAGTGACAGGGGGCATCCCCTAGCCCCTATGTTGTCCAGCAGCTGAGCATTGTGGCATTCTGCTGACGCCGATCACAACTCACGTTGCCGCATCAGGGGGAGCTAGCCGCGCATGTGCCGCCACTCAGATGCTCGGACCGAATATGATGTCAGAGAGCCTTTCCGGCTCTGTCATTTCCATTGGGACCACTTATAGAGAGGCTGGGGACACCGTAGACTCTGGAAGCTTTCCGGTGGCGTGTGTCTCCGA
The DNA here is from genome assembly GCA_018402905.1 of Glandirana rugosa. NCBI lineage: Eukaryota > Metazoa > Chordata > Amphibia > Anura > Ranidae > Glandirana > Glandirana rugosa. Next base: position 227,195 of record BLSH010330949.1, on the reverse strand, counting down.
CTGAAGTAGCAAAGGTAAGTGAGTGGATATTCTTTTGGGGGACTTATGACAGCTGGCATTTGTCCTTATTTAGGATATTTTAGGCCGCCGGCCCCATTGACCTATAGTAAGTCTTGGCTACTGGCTATGCAATTGGGAATATCCATCAAACTAAGTTAGTCTGATTAGTTTTTACCTTATTAGAGGAACTGAAATAATCAGCCATGGGGTCTTCTGGCACAATGACTAAACAGGAAATGTGGATATCCTGCCATATTCTGAGAGAGGATTTTCTGATCCTGTCAAGGAGTGTCATGGCTGATGAACGTTCCGTCTGAGGGTTTTGAATTAAATTGAAAATGAAAATAAATAAATAAATAAAAATAGAAAAGGGGCAGACTCGATGGACTACTCGGTCTTTTTCTGCCGTCACTTTTCTATGTTTCTAAATTTGCTTACATTTTTTAGTACCTGGAATTATATTATTATCATTATCCTTTGACCTTATAGATCACGTGGTAATTGCTGTGATCTAAACTCTATCTGTGGTCCAACGCCCATCAGACAGGGTCGGCGGTTCTGACACCTCTGGCCACTAAGGCAGGAGGAGGTTGACCTCCAGCTGTACTATATGGCGCCATGGTGAGCATGTTTATACTGGGTAATCTTTTGAAAACGTAATCAATGTATTTTGGATTATATGATGCTTATGATACTATGTTTGATCGGTAGATGTACATATATGTGGAGCTATCCTGAGGAAGCAGAGTATCTGCGAAACGTCAATAATACTCCATACTCCAAGCAACCAACCTGTCCAAGTCCCATTGGATACTTTGTGTGTAATGCGTAATATACATCTACAAGCTTTTATGGAATCTTTTATGCAATTTTGTAATTAATAAAGTATTCTCTTTTAAACAATGTATTGTGAAATTATGTGCTCACTTTATACAGCCATCGATCCAGAAACATCCCTTTGAATAGATGAGGCATAGTCTCTGATCTGTTTTTTACTCCCTACAATTGTTATATATACTGTATGGAATGTGGATTGCATGAGTTGTCTCAAGCACTGGTCACGCCAAATATATTCACTGAAGGACAACAGTACTTGATAATGATGATGATGATTATTATTATTTCAAAATCGAATGCTAAAAGCAAATGGAATGTTGAAGTATTTTTAAGTGACATTCTTCAAATCATCGATTGTACAGATCAAAATGTTTACAAAATGTTTGTATGAATATTAGTTAGGAAAAACTATTAGTGTATGGCTAGCTTCAGTCTATAGAACAGAATAGAGACTAAGCGGCATGCACATGAACACAAGATGCAAAGCAAACAATCAAACTCTAAAATAAAAGATATACAAAATTATTAAACAGACAATGTGACCTGTCTGGATCCTAAGGTGGCAACTTAAACCAGGAGAGCATAATGGTACTCATTTTCCACACAAGAAATGTAAGAAAGTTTCGATTAACTCTAAGTTTTGGGAGCTCTACCCAAAGTGGAAGCTCCTCTTGTTTGATCCCACATTTTAGGGGTACCTGGTTTTGACAAGAGCTGACGTGTTTTGAGCTACTCTGAGGATTTGGAAGAGGGGACACCCCTCAAAAAGCTGCAGCTCTTTTGAACTTTTCATCTCACAATTGGCACTGGTCAGAAGACCACGCAGTTCACCAGGTGAACTGTATTTTGCTTGATATATGTACTCGTTTGTGAGTATAATTTTATATACTTTTGTAACAATAAATTGTCTCATAGGTAACACGCTAGGCTGATTCACCCTCTATTCCTTTCTTTAATGGTGGACCAATGCAATATTCATGAGAGATCTTGCAGTTGGTAAGGAGAAATGACAGTGGGTGTATAGCAAATCCACATTGCTTATAGGCTTATAGTGGCATTGGCATGCTTAAAAAAAATGGGAATTGTCATGTAAATAATGCTTTAAAGGCAAACCCGTGCTTTGCTCATTTAGGGCCTTTCCACTCAATATACAAATGTTTAAATTATCTCCCTCCATCTTTTTTTATTCTCTGCTGGATCTATAACTAGTTAGATTTAAACTTGCAAGGCGTATTAGAAACTGATTGGTGGATGAGCTTTTTTAATTCTGTCATTATGTTGTCTGCATGTCAGAGACAGCAGAGAGCCAGGCAGTGAACTCCTGTCCAACATTAAAAGTATAAGTGTCCAACATATAAATATAAGGTTGACCCAGATCACCAAATTACAGACATAAAGGAGTGGTGTGGAGTGGGTGCATTACACCAGTTCCTGGATAAAGAAATCAATGTACTTAGAAGGTAGACTGTACTTCCTGTATTTCAAGACTTTATTTTATTATTAGGAAAGTACTTGTCATAGAGGTGCAGTATTATAAAAATAGAAATATTATTAACACAACATTTTATATTTCCCTACGCACTAAGACTGTATTATTCCAAAGATCCACAAAATGTTATTTTTGCAGTGCTGACATTTTAATAACAGTTAGTTAACAAATATCGAAATTTATATAAACCCTAGCAATGCGTTTCTTTTTTTTTTTTTTTTCATGCTACTTTGGTCTGTTAAATCAACCACTGAAAATGTAGCACTGGAATGGACTCTTAAATCCTGCCCAGCAGTGCTATAAATAAACAGCAGCAAGACATTTTTGTTTCTCTCCTCCCTGCTTGAGTGGCAGCTGCAGGGAGCAAGAGGTATGACTAAGCAATGATTGGCCAGGAGGATTTTGATTGGCTTCTTGCTGAAAAAGCCTGCCCATGGAGCCAGGGAGACTGCTGGGAAGGACAAGGACTACTGGGAGCTAGAAGAAATGCTGGGAGATGTAGTTTCAAGAAAAGCAAACCCTGTCCATTTGGCTTGGCAGAAGTATGGGTCCTAGGATAAGTGTGAGCTATGGAGGGAGGAAAAGCCTGGGACTTGGGAGAGTCTTAGATAGGGAGTGTTAAGGAAGATGCATGCATTTGCGCACATGCATGGTTCCTGTAAGCCCTGTTTGTGGCCGTTTAGCAGGTGTGCGTACAGGTTTGCACACGTGCGCATTGGCACCAGGCTATTTAAATTGCACTAGTTCCTTGTGTCATTGCCATTTGGTCTATTACATTCCTGAAGCATCTGTGTATCTATTTCTGTATTGCTCTTCCGTTGCCAACTCGATCTGCTCCTGACTTTGACTGAACTCTGCCTTCACTGACCCCTGGCTTGCCTCCTGACTACGCTTCTGCCTTGCCCTTCTGTTCGATTGTCTTGTTGCTACCGATCCCGGCCTGACTCCTGCCTACTCTTCCGCTTGCCACTTGTGTCTGAACTGCCTAGCAGTTGCTGAGCTGAACTATCTGACCTTGTCTTGGCGCTTCCTGCACCTGATCCAGCTGTGCCTGACATCAGTTCATGCTCTCCTGCCAGGGTGTCACCAGCCAGCTGCTCTTATGTATCCCGACGCACATCAGCCTTCTCCAGCAGAAGTCTTATCAGGCACTCATGCCACTCTGTGCTCTTGCATTCCCTATTACTCTACCAGGGTTACAGCCAGAGCTGTAAGAGGTGCCTTCCTCTATACTATGGGCTCCATCACCGGGTACAGGAAGTGAGAGGGGTGGGTTGGTGTGCCCCTGAGTTATAAATGCTGCCTATTGCCAGAGCTTACTATTATACCAGAGAAGGAGTGTACTGCTGCACTCACTGAGAGGCCACATCTGCCTGAGGGCATCCTCAGCAAGCTGGAGGAAATGGTGCCGTTTCACAAGAGATTGTCTCTGTGGTGACCTGGGTTGCCACCATTGCCATGGACTTCACAAAAAGCAACCTATAGACCATCCAGGGTTTCCTATGCCAGCGAAAAGTAGGAGGTTCCACAGCAGCTGAGTGGTAAGAAGTCGCTGACCACCATCTTGTTACTCTCCTCCCAAAGGGACAACACCATCCTAATTTGGCATTCAGTTTGGGTAATTTTACCCCTATTACCATCAGGATTGGGCGCAAGAAAACATCAGAAAAAGCACTGGCCAGTGGGAGGAGTTAAAGAACGTCTAAAACCATTAGTCTCTATGTAACTCATATTAAGGGCTCCCCTAGAGTTAGGATGTATGTACCCAGTAGGATTTGGGTTCAGAAATATTCGGTTGACACACTGATAAGATTGTAACATATGATTTTGCCCTAGATTGTGATTGCTTACTGCCGCTGTCATTGTTGTTGCTTTATTATTGGGTGTGACTCCTAAATAAATTGCTCTGTTTTTGGCTTTGGTGTATCAGTGGGTGTGGTATTGCCAGAAAGGTAATTGCCAGGCTACTGGAAGACATCTTGGGGAGGACAGCAATCATTTTGGATATTGAAATCTTCGATTTTATTAGTGTATTTAAAAGAAATGTATATATATATATATTTTTTTTTTTTAAACAATCATACTTACTTAGGTGGATGCAGCATTGGTCCCCGGCGCCTCTAACACTGAGAACTGAACGATCCAACACCACCAATCGCTCCGTTTTCACAGCTCCCTGAGCAGAGAGCTGCTGACTGTCAGTAGTTATCTGCTCTGCCCCCCCCCCCCCACTCCACTCACTGGAGCGCTGGGCTGCGGAGGGGGCGAGGCAGCCGCCTCAGGCTCTCAGCGGCTCCTTGAGAGGCTGAGCCAGGTGGCGATCCAGGCATGTGGGCGGATCCTAGGTTTCAGGTGTCAGGTAGTAGCCTCTTTTTGCATGTCCCTTTGCTTAGTTCTGGTTACCGGCCCAAGTTCAGGAAGTTCTTACTTTTCAGCAGACACAGTCAGTAGCAGGTTGGTAGCTCTTGTTAGGGGGGATGTTGTATGTTTTGGCTTCGGAGGCTGGTATAATGGCCTGGGTTAGTTCAGATTATAGCATTTTGCCATAGTCGCTTGACCAGGATACAAGGGTTTTTCTCTCTGGAGTACGATTGGCTCAGGTCAGTACAAATGGGCATCATTTCTCATTCTTGCACACACATGGCTAGTATTTAGTAGTTAGGTTATGGCGTTACACCGGTGCACTTTCACTACCTGTCACATCTACAGGTACTAACGGATTGAGTTGATCTTTTTTAATTGGCTTGTTTAGTGGCAAGCCTGCTTATCTGTTACACATACGTCATACGATACAACATTTCACTACTCGCATACTTGTGCCTGTCACGTCTACAGGTACTAACGGATTGAGTTGATCGTTTTTAATTGGCTTGTTCGGTGTCAAGTCTGCTCATCTGTTACACGTCATGCGATACAACATTTCACTACTCGCATAATTGTTCCTGTTACATCTTCAGGTACTCTTAGACCTGAGTGTATGTTTTTAATTACCTGCAGACGCCCAGGTGACTCAGCCTTTATCCTCCATTTATTGCGCATGTTGTAGTTACATCCTACCTGATTTCATAGGTATCAGTCTCATAGTTTGTAGTAACATAATTTCAAGTTTTTTCAAAACATTCTCATTTATGTTTGTGCTCGATTGCATAGGCATGTCTCAAGCTGAAGATATTGGAGATTTTTCGTCCATCCCTACTTCTCAGGCTTGGAGCTCCGAACACAGGAGTATGCCCTCTCTGAGAGCCTGGACCATACCAAAACTTATAGCGGAGTTGCAACGAAGAGGCAGTTCATTCTCGGCTTCGGCGCGCAAAGCAGAACTGTTTCGATTACTGTTCCCCAGTGCATCTGGGTCTGAGGCCGAGCAAGTGACTCTTCGTTCAGTGGCATCATCACTGTCTCACATCCATGCCACCCTGAACTTGCATGGCTACATCTAGTCAGGAGTTACGGTCCAGGGTTGAGGTCTTGGAAAGTCGGCCTAACCCGGCCCTGGAGGTGCCCTTGATTCACGGGCCATCAGTAGGTTTGGGGCCCTCTGTCGTTCTAAACCCAGTCCTGGCTGTAGCAGCTAATAGCACTGGTTCTCCTTCGGTCGCCCGGCGCATTTCATTACTGCAAACATTAGGAAGGATATTTTGGAGGGCAAAGATTTTAACTTGGCTATGATGTGGCGGACAACAGGTCCTATGCTTGCAGGGACGTTTTGGTAGTGGTTAAGGCCAGAGACCACAGGCTTAGCTGCAAGCTGTCCTTTCCTGAATTTGTCCTGGCCTTCAGTACTTTCACAGATGTTATTTGTTTAGTGGACCCGCTGAGGAGGGAAGAGTTAGATCTCTATATGTTTGCAGTGGTGGAGTTGGGTCACAGATGTGGAGGGTTGGCATTTTATGACTATCATCCTTCTTTTTCGGCCAAAGCTGCAGCGATTTTTTTACCCAACATCAGGTGGTGACATATTGGGGCAATGTCTATACAGAATTATTTTGGCAGCATTTTGCGGGGCTTAGGGCTCCCATCTGTGCGACATGCCAGTCATCTACACACACACACTACCTACTGGGGCCCCAATGCGGAACCCTCCATGTTACCTGGCACTGCCAAGCCAGTCCCTAATGTGTCCCTAATGTGTCCCCAGACCTGGGTAATTCCACACTTTTTGATAAACTGGGCCACCTAATGCATACTTAGGCAGAGCACAAATTTGCAATAATTTCAATCAGGGCTCGTGCAATTACAATCAATGCTGGTTTCTGCATGTCTGTGCCAATTGTTTCAGAGCTCCCCCAAAGTCTGCTTGTTCTCTGAGGCAGGCCAAAGGGTCATGACTAAGCCGGGTCAATGTTCCATTTTTACAGGCCTGTTTGGTGTCCCATCCCTCCCCCCACGATCACAGTTTTTGGTCAAAGGTTTCTCTTCAGGATTCCACACAGGTTTTGTGGCTCTTCCTCAGAGCTTGTTTGAATGTTGGAATTTGCAATCATCCGCCATTAACACGGAGGCAGTGGATCAGTTGCTGCAAAGTTGATAAGGGGTTTGTTATTGGGCCTCCAGAGAAGGATGTCAGGAAGTCATTCATTACCCAGATGATTTCCTGCTTATCGAAAGTGTCAGACAAGCCCCCGCGGATTTGCAGAAATTGATTTCTGTGTTTCAGCTCTCATGTTCCACTGGCAGTCAAGAAGGTTGAAGGACCGGCCAAGGCAATTATTTTTTTGGGTGTTAAGTTAAACACCCAGTTGATGTAAGCTACTTTCCCTACAGTTAAGTTGGAGAGGATCAGAGACCGGATTTATACATTCACGGTTTCACAGGTATGTTCAAGGTTAGACTCGCAGTTGCTATAAGGCACGTTAAATTTTGCTATGAGGAAAATTCCTCAGGGCAGGTCTTTTGTCTCTAGGTTGTTGGCACTCTTACCCTTGGCCACGGATTCTGATTCCCGCATCAAGCTAGACGCTGCAGCCTTGGCCGAGTTGCATATGTGGGATGAGTTCCTCCAACATTGGAATGGTGTCTCAATGTTCATTCCTGCAGCATCAGCTTGGTCCCCCAGGGTGGTGACCGATGCGGCAGCCACTAAAGGCTATGCGGTTATTTTTGGAACTCATTGGTTGACAGGCCCTTGGTCGGATGAGGTCAGGGCGATCCCCGGGTTTGACAGGACTTCTTAATTGTTCGAGATCTACCCCATAGTGGCAGCTGCGCAGGTGTGGGGTCATCTTTGGACTGGTAGCACAGTCATATTTTCTACAAACTACCAGGCTACTTCGGAGATCATTAACAAAGGTCCCAGGCACTGATGATTGTGCCACCCCATCTCTGGCTTCCTCCCTGTTGAGGAAGGATTAAATGCATTTCAGGCCAGAGCTAGAATCTTGACCAAATCATTCCTTGTCAGCTAACACGAGAGGCTTACAACACAGCTTGGAATGTTTTTCAGTCTGTCTTATCTTGTTACCCCGAACCGGATTAGTACAACGTGCATTATTCTTTTTTTTTTTTTTTTTGTCACTCAGTTAAAATTATCATATAGTACTATCAAGATGTATCTAGCTGGCATTCAACATTTCGTGTCTCTACAGTACCCTGATAGGCCCTCTTTGTTTGCAGCACATCCAATCAAGGCAATTTAAACGGTATCCAGAAATGCAACCCTCCAGCTTGCAGTCAGCAGGCTTCCCATTACAGGGCATTTATTCCGGGGCATGTTGGACATACTTATAAAGTCACCTTTTGGGCAGCTGCCCAGTTTGGTCATCAAAGCAGCCATTTACCTGGCCTTTTACAGTTTTTGAGGACGGGAGAATTTTCGTGCACAGGGGCACAGTCCTGCCCTCTGGCAATCAAGTAGTTAACTAGACACAGTGATCATTTCCGGTTGCACCTGCTTGTTTGTAAACCACAGCAGACAGGACCTGGAACTGAGGTCAGGTACTTTGAGACCGGTTAAGGTTCTTGATGCTCTCATGGTACAGTTAGCTGAGAAACCTAGGGACAGTCCTCTTCTGCCTATTCTCAGATCCCCTCTCACGACTGCACAGTTTGTCAAGCATTGCTGCACCCTCTTGTTCAGCTTGGGTGTAGACCCCAAATTTTACTCCGGCCACTCATTCAGAATAGGAGTGGCTTTGGCAGCTTTTCGCCAAGGGGTCCCGGTACACATCATCAGGAAATTAGGCAGGTGGAATTCATTATGTTACGCTAGGTATATTCTTGAACCTCACGTGGAGATGTCTCAAGCTCTTGCTCGGTTGGTTGATTAAGCTGTATGATTGTCTTTTATTAAAGCATTATAATTATTAATCCTACTGTCTTGTTTTTGCTCCCTTTAGGCATACTGACCTGGTGACCACGGTACTCCCCAGTTCACTATACCTATCTACTTTCCTTTCCTGTTATGTAACATCACTAGAAGAGTCCGAGTACAGATAGGAAGGTTGACTTCAGGTCAGCCTGAATTTGTAGAAGGAGTCTGACTGTATTTAATCCAGCGTCCCTCCTCCTACATCACAGCGTTTCCTTCTACGTTGTCCCACCCACCCTTTCCCTTCAATTATTCAAGCTCCTTTTTATTTCAGTTCTTGGGTATGCCCCCTTTAGGCATACTGACCTCGTGACCAAGGCACAACCCAGGTCCCTATCCCTACCTACTTTCCTTTCCTGTTACGTAACATCACTAGAAGAGTCCGAGTGCAAATAAGTAAAAGCTGAGCATTGTATGCACCCCTGTCAGTGGTAAATGGTTTGTCTCAAGAAACTGAACTGATACATTTGGAGGAGAGCGTGTTCTGTTAAAAAAACGTACTGGCTAGATCACAAGATGAAAATAGAAGAAGGAAAGCCCAAAAAAGAAAATGAATGCGACCATCATAAGAATTGGTAAGCTGCAATATAATAAATGTTTTCTTGTGGGTTTAATATCACTTTAAATCTGCTAGTCAATCTAAGAACCCCTGTCAGTGTTAAATGGTTTGTCTCAACTGTCTACAACCTCATACACACTGCTAGTTTTTTTTTTCGTTCAACCCAGCAGGCTGAATGAAAAAAACTGACAACTCGAGGCTGCTGTACTAACAATCCAATGTTAGTGCAGTGATCTTCCCTGCTGTTCTATTGTATTCTGACAGGGGGACACCCCCCGCAAGAACACATGTGGTCAGTGCCCTCAGCTGAGAGCACTTATCCAATGTCAGTCGTCAGACCTTTTTTGGTTATATCTAGGGCTGCCACCTTTTCTTTAAGCCAAACCCGAACACTTTAGAGGCCTGGGACCCTTTGGGTGCCCCAAAGAGAATAGTAATGCGGTGATCATAGCGTGCTGCAGTGAACAGTGGGTGTGGCCAAATTGCTCTTGCTGACATCATCGCCCTGCTCCCCCCCCCCCCCAGTGATGCAGAACCTGCCCCCAGGTAGCTCCCTGCCAGCAACAGATTTGTATGTGACTATTTTGGATACATGGGGAGCCACAGCCCAGTCTCAATAATGTGTTTGGGTTTTAGTCCACCTGAAACCCAGACATATGACAAAACCCGGTCTGTCCGGGTGAATCCTGGACAGGTGGCAGCCCTAGTTATGCCCCTTCGAATGGCCGGCTTCTGTCAGACTGACTGCAGTACGCACAGGCCGAATTCAGCCCATGTGTATGGAGTTTAACTGCTACATCTTCAGGTTTGGTCCAGTGGCGGCTGGTGAATTTTAGGATGGGGGGGTGCCAGGCCCCGTCCTTCCTTTTTGATCCCTCCTACTTCTAATAAGCCTCGCCCCTTATAGAATCCACTCACTCCATTCCCTGTATTCCACATATTGTGTCAGGAGTTCACCACAGGACACAGTATACAGCCCCAGCATCACAGGACACAGTATACAGCTTAGCATCACATCACAGGACACAGTATACAGCTCAGCATCACATCACAGGACACAGTATACAGCTCAGCATCACATCACAAGACACAGTATACAGCTCAGCCTCACATCACAGGACACAGTACACAGCTCAGCATCACAGTACATAGTATACAGCCCCAGCATCACAGGGCACAGTATACAGCTTAGCATCACAGGACACAGTATACAGCTCAGCATCACTGGACACAGTATACAGCTCAGCATCGCAGGTGGGGTAAATTGCAGCCAATATCACAGGTGGGTAAATTGCAGCCAATAACACAGGTGGGGTAAATTGCAGCCAATATCACAGGTGGGGTTAAGTTGCAACCAATATAACAATTGGGGTAAATTGCAGCCAATATCACAGGTGGGGTAAATTGCAGCCAATATCACAGGAGGGGGTGAATTGCAGCCAGTATCACAGGTGGGGGTCCTTTTGCAGCCAATAACACAGGTGGGGGCACTTATGCAGCCAGTATCACAGATGGGGGCACTTATGCAGCCAATAACACAGGTGGGAGCAGTTATGCAGTGAGTATCACAGGTGGGAGCAGTTATGCAGCCAATAACACAGGTGGGGGCAGTTTTTCAGCCAATAACACAGGTGGGGGCAGTTATGCAGCCAGTAACACAGGTGGGGGCACTTATGCAGTCAGTATCACATGTGGGGCAGTTATGCAGCCAATAACACAGGTGGGAGCAGTTATGCATCCAGTAACACAGGTGGGAGCAGTTATGCAGCCAATAACACAGGTGGGGGCAGTTATGCAGCCAATATCACAGGTGGGGGCAGTTTTGCAGCCAATAACACAGGCGGGGCAGTTATGCAGCCAATAACACAGGTGGGGGCAGTTTGCAGCCAGTATCACAGGTGGGGTACTTTGCAGAGACCCCCCTCACACTTACCCCATCCAACAGGCAGGCAGGATTGTTGCAGAGTTCGGCATGTGGAGAAGCGGGCTGTGAGTCTGCAGAGATTCGGCATGCGGAGAAGCGAGCTTTCCATTGGTCACCGGGTCATGGTCTCTGTGGGAGCGGGAGTCGCGTCCGCTGCCACAGTGACCCGCCCCAGGCCACCGCATCCAATCACACTGAGCCGCAGGCTCAGGGCAGCCAATCAGAATGTGTGTGTGCGCCTATTCAGCGCACACACATAGACTTTAATGGCTGACCAATAGGCTCACTACTTGGCTGTCATGTGACAGCCAAGGAGCCAAAAAAAAAAGAAAGTCAATGTACTGGTGCCACCTGTAGGGGGGCAAGGGCTGACATTTTTTTTCTTCTTTAGCTGGCGGGGAGGCGGCGCCCAAGCGCCCCTCATACCCCAGCCACCACTGGCTTGGTCTGTTGAAAAACAACTGGATCACCAGAGAAGAATAAAAGAAAGCCAAAAAAAAAGAAAATGAATGCAACATCACATCTAAGAATTGGTAAGCTGCATTAGGCCTCTTGCACACTGCTGCCTGACAATACTCAGTTTTCTGGCATACAGGTATTTTTCTTTATGCGTTTCTTTTTTATTGAACTAAATGCAGCCTATTGGTTTCAATGTGACACAGGGGTATAAACATGCCAGGGGCGGACTGACCATCAGGGCACTCGGGCCCCATGAGCTGGGACAGTCACACCGGGGTTTGTCAGCATCATTGTCAATGCTTCTAAATATATATACCATCCGGTCATGTATTTAGAAGTTTCCGAATCTTATTTCTGTGTCTCTTCGCGGGGGGGGGG
>BLSH010330949.1:184888-198842 GCA_018402905.1 Glandirana rugosa | reverse complement strand
AACACCGTCTCCAGGTACTGCTGTCCTTTTATGCTCTGTTAAAGGGATGTCCTATACGGGGTCAAGGGGGCGGGGTTGACCCGAGGTTGTGCTGCCATGGGGCAGAGCCAGGAAAGGAAAATTACGGTAAGTATTTGATAACAATTTTCCCTTATAACGCTATGATCTCCCACCATAACCCATAGAGTCATTGACTAGTGCTTTGAAGGTATGCTGTGGTATCTGGCACCAAGCCGTTAGTTTCTTGAAGTCCTGTAAGTCGTGAGATGAGGCCAACATGGAGATGACTTGTTTTTCTAGCACATTGCATAGGTGCTTGATTGGATTGAGATCTGGAGAATTTGGAGGCCAAGACAATAACTCAAACGTATTGTTGTGTTCCTAAAACCATTCCTAAATTCATCAGACCAGACCATCTTTTTCTTTTACTCCGTGGTCCAGTTCTGATGCTCACGTGCCCATTGTAGGTGCTTTTGGCTGTGGACATGGGTCTGCATGGGCACCCTGACTGGTCTGCGGCTACGCAGCCCCATACACAACAAACTGCAATTCACTGTGTGTAATGACACCTTTCTGTTGGTACCAGCATTCAATTTTTTCAGAAATTTGAGCTGCAGTAGCTCTTTTATTAGATCGGACTACACAGGCCAGCTTTCCCTCCCCACGTGCATCAGTGAGCCTTGGCTGCCCATGACCCTATTGCTGGTTTTTCTTCCTTGGGTCATTTTTGGTAGGTCCTGACCATTGCATATTGGGAACATCAAACAAGTTCTGCAGCTTTGGAGTTTCTCTGACCCAATTGGTACGCAGGTGCTTACTGATGTATAGTATTACAGTGTTGGTTGTGCTGAGGATTTCTGAGGTTCAGTGTTTTTTTCTGTGTTAATTGTACTACTTAGTAATGTTTTCAGTAGAACTGATGCTGCCTGAAAATCTAGGGTTAACTCTGCAATTAATACTTTCCTGGGCTTTTCTACAGAGCCCTGCCTCCTGCTGGAGAAACATGTAAAAAGAGACTGGCTTGTGTGAGAAAGAGAGCTCCAGCATGGGAACAGAGAGGAAGGAGTGCTACATCATGTGGAGGAGCTGTACTGAGCATGTGGCCTCCCATTTGGGGTACCCAGTCAGGGCACAAGAAGGTGGATATGGACTCTTATTAAAATACTTTTCTTGTCTGGAAGGCTTGATTTGGGCAGCCTAAGTTAGGATGAACTAGGGATGTGTATGAAAGAATCTTTGAGAGACTGTGCCACATTAACTTTGTAATTTGCAAGAAGTAAAAGTTATTAAAGTTACCAAATGCCTGGTCTGAAGTTCCTACAAAGGGGTGCTTGTAAGAACTTATCAAAAGAACAGGGCTTGTACTAGAAAGAGGCATAAAGAGGAGAAGAGAGATGGGTTCCGAAAAATCAAAATCGACTGTCGAAAGGAGCATACCCAAGGTAAGAATTTCGGATGATTGGTTGTCGCAGGAAAATTCCCAAACAAATTTCATATCGTGTGTCCGAGCCCTTAGTCATTATTTGAACTTCAACATATATGACCATTCTCTTCTGACCTCTTCCATTTAAAAATATATTTTCACCCACAGAACTGTTATTTTCCTCTGTAAATTCTAGAGAATAAAACGCAAGAAAATCTCAGGAGGTCAGCAATTTTTTTTAGATGCTGCAATCACCACATCTGGTATATGCATTCGATAATTTTTGAAGTAGCTTTTATAACATATTGACCCCACCCTTATATTCAGCAACAGCTGATTCTTCTGATTGTATTCACATGGTTTGCGTACTTAGATGCCACAGCATGGTTTGCTTTTACTAGATTGAGCCTGGGCTCACACTAATGCAGTGCAAGACACTGCACGTAATTCACACAGGAATCGCAGCACATTCCTGTGCGAATTACTTGCGGTGTCTCTGGGGTACAATTTGAGCCATGGATTTCTATGGATCAAATCGCACCGCATTCGCACCAAACTGGTGCAGAGCCCTTTTTTTGTTCGCAACAGAATTGGATCGCATGGGTGTTCACACATATGTGATCCGATTCTGCAAATTGAGCAGCGTTCTGCAAACTGATTGCAAGGTATTGTTAGCTTAAAGTGATTGTATAGTCTCGTTTTTTTTTTTTTTTTTTAATAACAAACATGTTATACTCACCTCCACTGTGAAGTGGTTTTGCACAGGGCTGCCCAGATCTTTGCTGCTTCTTGCCCCTCCTTCCTGTTGAGTGCCCCCACAGCAAGCAGCTTGCTATGGGGGCACCCAAGCCGAGCTGCAGCTCCGTGTGTCCATTCAGACTGCTGTTTGCCCCCCCTCTCTTTCCTGATTGGCTTACTGACTTTGATCGATGGCATCGCTGCTGTGTATCAGCCAATCAGGAGGGGGGAGTCCTGGATGGCTGAGGGACTCGTGGACATCGCTTGATAGAGATGAGGCTCAGGTAGGTATTAGGGGGGCTGAGGGCTGCTGCTACACACAGAAAGCTTTTTATCTTAATGAATAGAATGCATTAAGATAAAAAAAAAAAACCTTCTGCCTTTACAATTCCTTTAACATGCACTCCGCAATCGGTTTGCATGGAGGGGTAGAGATTTAGATGTGGTGCTGAATCACACCAAATTTGCTGCGATTTTGCACTGCATCAAGTGTAAATCTAGGCTAACACAAAAAAAAAAGATGAAACGCTGGCACCTCTAATTACTAAAAATATGCACATGGCTAAAATACTGCTGATAGATGCTAATGTTTTTTAGATGTATAGTTGGAGACTTGAGAACTGATGACAACTTTTTAAGGATCTTAGGTTTTATGTAGGATTTTGAATTCTATCATGTGGACAATGAGAAGCTGGTGTAAGGATGATAGCGAACAGTGGGACCCATGATGTTGTAGTAGACAAGGTGGGATATGTTTAGAACAGCATGCAGCAGTATTTAGTAGTACCATGAAAAAAAAAAATTCAAAACAGATTATGTAGTTAAACATAAGAGGCAGTTGTAAATGGGCGGAGAAAATTAATTCAGGAGTGAAAATACACCATGTCCTTTTCTTAAAGGAAAACAAACTATAATTCCCTGGCTCCACCTTCTCTGTGCTTCTGATACAAGGTATATGTCAAACAAGGTGTGTCTAAAAAGTTTGGTGAATGGTGCGATATCTCAAATGCAACATGGGCCAAGAGCGTGCGCAAGCACATGGCTATCCAGAGACATGTTGAGAACTGCCACCTAGTGTGGAGTACACATGGCCATCAGGGTAAACCCACTGTGGGCAGTTGAACATAGTCAGTGTAAGAGATAGGGTGCAATGGAGCAACTAGTGAATTTGTGAAAAAAAAAGTGAAAAAAAAGTTCTGCTACAAGTTTGGGGAACCGGTGACAGAGACACATGAAATGTTGATTCAAGTGGACGGGACGGAAGCCATGACCAGAAAATGTGTTTATGACTGATTCAAATGCTTTTGTGATGGGAAGGAAATGACTGAGGCTGAGCCACATTTGGGTCGGCCGTCAACAAGCAGAGCCCTAGACATGATTGAGCAAGTATGACTTGAATGAATTGGGCATCAACATGGACACAGTGTGCACCATCGTCTGCAAAGATTTGGGTAAGCGGAAGATCGGTTTCCAGTTGGTGCCACACAAGTTGACAGATGAACAGAAAGCAAAACAGTTGAAAATCTCCAGAGATTTCATTACCATGTGTTACCAGGATCCATCCTGTGTCTGGGCACTGTGCGATACGCTTGCGTCAAATCTTAGCTCAGCGTGGCGTACCTGTTCTCAATCATCCACCGTACTCCCCTGATCTGGCTCCTGCGATCTTCTGTTTTCCTGCCCGAAGAGCGTCATGAAAGGCGCACGTTTTGCAGACGTGGCGGGATTTCAAGAATGTGTGACAGCAATTCTGCGATCGATTCCTGAAGAGGCCTTTTCAGACAGTTTCCAGAAGCTTTATGTATGTTGCCAAAAGTGTGTTGTGAAGGATGGTGAATATTTTGAAGACCAATATAGGTAATTTGTTTGTATTTTCTGTTTTGTTTTTTTTCTGATACCATTCACCGAACATTTTAGACACACCTTGTATACCAGACATTAGATGCAGACATGATGTAGATGTCTTCATTGTTCTCTTAGGCTGGTCATACATTATACAATTTTCTTATTCAATTTTCTAGGGTTTTACCTCCACTATGTGGTACAAGGGCCTTCTTAAATCACCAACCTTAGCATGAACTATTGACCACAATTTTGCCTATCGATTCTGTATCTCGTTACTTGCACATGGCCAACCTCTCTTGTCTCTGACCTTGATCCTGCTTGTGATTTGGTGGCATCCTACTTGACTGTCACCAAGCTTTTTGACCCACCTCTGCTCCCCCAATTGGTCTAGATGAAGTTGGGGTGCCCTCTATGCTGTGCTTCGGCTTACCCAACACCAGCACTCCCAAGTTCCTGCTTCCAGCTTACTTTGCCCCAGCAGTCGTCTCAACATTCAGGGGTCTATCAGGAATTGTGCAAGAGGCCACCCTCATGCTCTGGAGCTCCTCATACAGGTACAAGACACCAACAATGTAAGAGGACACTTTCATTGACAATTAGAGTAAGAGAACAGTTTTTACAATATGTTTTTTTCTTTTCTGGCATTATTATTCATTTTATTTTTTGTGTAGAGCAAGGGAGTGTTGTAAACTATTCAGCTCTGGATGTCAACTATTCTAGGTATGCAAAATTCTTTATTTTTTTTAAAACTTTCAACAGCTTACTGATCATTCTCTTTTACTGTGACCTTTTAAGCAGGGGATCCCTAAGACCTCAAAATTATTTAAAGGGTGCCTTCAGGATAAACAGGTTGGGAAAGACTGACTTAAGCTGGCAATACCTTATACAACTTTCTTATTCTATTTCCTTTAGATTTATCTTCAACTATGTAGAGCCAGGGCCTGCCTGACTGCATACAAATTGAAAGTATTTATGTTTGAACTCACATTATATGATTTTAGTAAATCCAAAGGAAAATTGTTCAAGAAAATTGTAAGATGTATGGATAACATTTGCCCATGTGGCATACATATTTGCCCAAATAGCAATGCTTCTGTGTACAGTATATCAGGTTAGTAAATTGGTTGTTGCAGATTCATTAAAAAAAAAGAGCTTTTACTGGTAGGGACAATAGATGCTGTTGTCCTTCTCCCAAGGACTCTTATGGCTAAGCACCATTAAGGCTAATGGTTAAGTAATGTGAAGATGCATAACACGTCAAGGTGCTACCTGCTGTATTTGTACTTGACTTAAATACATCTTCCCAGTCACCGGTCCGTTCCATGGACTGTGTCTTCTTTTTCAGTGTTTGAGATTCATGATAAGGTTTTGTACCAAAGAACAAACTTGAGGTCTTTTTCAAATACAATTAAAAAAAGAAAAAATTAAAAGTAAGTTTGACTCGAACATCGGTCGTTCACCCATTCCTTGAATTTAGAACATTATGGGGCGTTCGCAGTGACTTCGCTGCCGCGGCGCGCCCCATAATGCATTGCACGCAGACAATGCGCACAACTCCTCCTCCATGAGAGGGCTCCCGTCGCCTGCCGGCTGTTTGTTATGACAGTTTATGTGTACGGCAGGGCGGGGCCACCCGGCGACGTAAGTGACCCCTTTCCTTCTGACATCATGTGACGTCAGAGGGGGCAGGTCATGCATGTACGTCACTGAGTGGCCCCTGCCCTGACATATAAATAAAGTGTCATAACAAACAGAGCTCATCCGGCGGGAGCCCTCCCATGGAGGAGGAGCTGTTGTGTTTTTTTTCAGGTCCGTCGCTCTAATTGACGATGGATTACAACAGGGGACACTTATTTTTATTTTTTAATAAAGGACTTGTCCCTAACTGTCTCCTGTGTTTTTTTTTTTCTTTTTTTTGACAATTTTTGGTAAAGTAGTAGGTGTACGAAGTACCTGATACTAATTCACATGGGGGGGTCGGTATCTGGGGACCCCCTTATTAAAGGGGGCTTTCAGATTCTGATAAGTCCCCTGCCTGCACACCCCCACAGCCCAGGGTTGTGGGGAAGAGGCTCTTTTCCCAATCAACATGGGGACAAGGTGTTTTGGGGTGGGGAGCGCAGAGCCCCCCCACCCCAAAGCACCCATACTCCTCATGTTGAGAGCATGTAGCCTGGTATGGTTCAGGAGGGGGGCGCTCCCTCGCCCTCCCTATCCTGGCCAGCCAGGCTGCATGCTTGGATAAGGGTCTGGTTTGATTTTTTTTTATTTTGGCACGGGGTTCCCCGTAAAATCCAAAACAGAGCCGAAGGGCCTGGTTTGGACTGGGGGGGACCCTACGCAAATTTTTTCAGTGATTTTTCTGTATATTGCCGGAAGCCAGCAACATTACAACCGCGATACTAAAACGGAAAATTCCCTATCAAATACCGTAATTTTCCTTACCTGATGGACTCCATGGCAGCCTACATGGGGGTTTACACCGCCCCCTCACCCCTATAGGACCCTACTACCATAAATGTAGCCTCACGGCCCATACCTGTGTTCCGTATATAGCCCCTCCTCTAGACCCAAGGGTGGGGACTCAGGCTGCCAGGACAAACAGATTTTCTGAGCGTCTGAAAACAGTTGTAGCCCGCAGATAGTCTTTCAGTGTTTCTCCCACGTCCAGGGGGTGAATTTCCGTGGACTCTGGAGACCTGAAAGAGGGCAGGGTAATTTCCTGATTTTCATGAAACACTGAAGTCACTTTAGGCCCGGCCCTGAGCATCTGGATCAGTACCGGTCCGGTCAGAACGTCAAGAATGGCTCCTTGTGACCCAAGGCCCCGATCTCTGAGACCCTCTTGGCCGTGGTTATTGCCACCAGAAAGGCGGCCTTCATGGACAAGTCTCCCACTGATGCCATGTTGACTCCACTAGATGCTAGCTCAGCCAGAAAGTCGAGAACTAAGGGTAGATCCCATTTTGGGAACCTTGCTTTCCTTTGTGGTCTTAGCCACGCTGCCCCTCTGAGAAATTGGCAGACCAGGGGGCTGGTTGCCCAAGCCGTTCCTGTGAATGCTGACAAGGCTGACACCTGTACCCTCAGCAAGCAGACCAACAGAGGTAACTCGAGTCCAGACTGTAGGAATTCCCGGACTTCCTGTATCCCAGCATCTCTCACGGATCTTCCACTCAAAGATACGAAGTCAGAAAATCTGGACCATATCCTCCCATCTACTTTATTAGTACTGGATCTCCTGGAACTCATCAAGGTAGAGATTACCCGACGGGCACAACCCAAGGCCTCGAACCTCTCCCTCCCAAAATCCAGACCGTCAGGCGAAGTCGTGCTCGACATGGGTGCAGGACTGTCCCCTGAGACAGGACATCTGGTCTGAGAGGAAGAGGTACCGGGGCCCTGTAGCTGAGCTGAGTCAGAAGCATGAATCAGGGCCTGTTGGGCCAGAAGGGTAGTATTGCCGTGACTTCGGCTTCCTCGGATCAGAGCCTCTGCAGGAATCGTAGAATGATGGGTATTGGAGGGAAGGGATAAGCCCTGCTGAACCTCCAGCAGTCTGTCAAAGCGTCCACTCCGAATGCTTGGGGGCACTTGCTGAGCTTGTAGTTCAGAGGTGAGGCAAAGATATCAACCTATGGGTCGACTCCCAGAGACTGGATCCAGGTAAACACCTCCAGGTGCAGCGACCATTCCCCGTTGTTCAATTGTACTCTGGAGAAAAAATCCACCTGGGCGTTCCGCCTCCCTGGGATGTATGCTGCGGTGATGTCCGTCAGGAACCTCTGGGCCCATGACATGATCAGTTCCGTCTCTCTTAACAGGGATGGACTTTGTGTCCCGCCCTGCCTCCTTACGTATGAGACCACCGCCACATTGTCCATTCTCAATAGGACTGCTTTCCCCACTAACCGCTGGTGAAAGGCTTGGAGAGCATGATGGGCTGCCCGTAGCTCCAGGATGTTGGAAACTGGCAGGCAGGGAAGTGGACCCCACCTTCCTTGGGCTACTTCTGTCCCACAGTGGGCCCCCCACCCTGTGTTGCTGGCGTCCATTGTGACCACTACCCACGAGGGTGGAGATATGGGATGGCACCTGAGGAGGTTGTTGGTCTGTAGCCACAACGGCAGACTGTTATGCGGATAGTGTGGTCGCCTTTGCCCGGCCGCCACTGTTGCAGGAATCCCATTTGGAATGGGCACATCTTCCAAAGGGCCCATCTGACCATAGAGGATGTGGAGACCATGGTGCCAATTATTTGAAGACAGGGCTGGTAACAACCGGTCCGGATTACCGCAATTTTTTCAGCCGGCAGAGAGATCGTGTTTGTGGCCGTACCGAACTGTGCGCCCAGGTCCACGAGTTTGAGTTGGCTCTAGGTGGCTTTTTTCCAGGTTCAGTAACCAGCCAAATTCCTGCAGCATGGCGATTACCTGGGACCTGTGGGACAGCAGCTGACTCTTGTCTTGTGCCAGAATGAGTAGGTCGTCGAGGTAATGATGCAGCCTTACTCCTTTTGTCCTGATCAGGGCCACCACGGCCAGGAGGACCTTTGAAAACACCCTTGGGGACGTTGACAACCCGAATGGGAGACAAGTGAACTGGAGGTGTCTCTGTTCCACCACAAAGCAAAGGTACTTGCGGTACCCCTCTGCCACTGGTACGTGAAACTAGGCCTCTTTCAAGTCTATAGACACCATCCAGTCCCCTGGCTGAACTGAAAGTTGGATTGTTGACAAGGTCTCCATCTTGAATTTCTCTCCTTGTTTAGGTGTGTGAGATCTATGACCGGTCTGCAGGAACCATTTCTTTTCTGGACCAGGAAAAGAGGGGACACTGAAAATTTTCTTCCTCTGGTACCGCCACTGCTGCCTCTTGGGCCACCAGCGAGTCCGCGTAAACCAGGAGAATCAACCTCTTCTCTTCTGATCATGGCATTAACGTAGGAATGGCTTTGAGCACCGGAGGCTTCATGAAAGACCAGGAGGAAACTGTCCTGATCACCCAGGCATCCAAGATCAAGGCCGCCCAAACATGCGAAGCAAACGCGCCCCCACCTGACCTGCTTGGGCGGGCCGAATCTCAAAAAGCCTTAGCGGACTCAAGCCCTGTGGGTGTTGGGTTCTTCTGTGCCTGTTTGGTGGAGAGTTGACCCCTCCTCCAATTACGCCTGAAGTCTCGCCCAGGTCTATAGGTGCGGGCCTCTGTAGCTCGCTCCGAACCTTGTCTTCTTGACTGGGGCTTCTTCTGTCCAAACAGTCACCTATCCTGTGGGAGGAACCCCAACTTCCCCCCTGGTGGCCCTGGCAATGGCCTTGCCCAGCCTGTTACTGAACAGTGTGGACCCATCAAAGGGGATCCTACACCAGGCCTGTTTAGAGGACGGGTCTGAGAGTCAGGGACGAAGCCGCAGGGCCCGTTTAGCCGTAACCGAGGACAACATTACCCACGCCACCAGGCGAATAAGGTCTAGGGAGGCCTCCCCCAGGAAAGCCGATGCCCACTTCATCTCACATAGGGGTTAGCTTCTGGCTATTTCTAGCGAAACCCCACTTATCACAGTGTCTCCATCTTCAGTCCAGACCTCCATCGCTTTCGACATGGCCGCCAGGGCCAGAGCTGGTTTGCAGGCCATGCCTGCCGTCACATAGATTCTTTTAAGGTCTAAGTCAATCTTCCTCTCAAGAGGGTCTCTGAACGACACAGCATCCTCCAAGGGGAGGGTGACATGTTTCGCCAGCCTCATTACTGCCGCGTCCACCAACGGAGCAGACTCTAAGTTTCTGACTTCCTCTTCCTTGAAGGGATAGAGTCTGGCTGCTTTGTTGGACAGAGAAGTCTTCTTGTCCACCTTTTACCATTCTTCCTTTAGGATATCCTTTAGCTCCGGAAGAAGTGGGAAGTTGGGATGATCCTTACTCAAATGCTTGAAGAACTTCCTTTACTTTGCCGGGGAAGTAACCAGCTCCTCACACCTCAGGGCTTCCTTAATGACCTTAATTAGTGGTGGGATCAAGGCTGCATCAAAGCCTGTTGAATCCTCCCCCTCCACCTCAGTATCCGAGGAGTCCAGGGGAGTAAAGCTTGGTTGGGATGAGCCCGGCTCCTCTTGGGTCGAGCCTTCCAAGAAGCCCCCGGTGGAGGGTTGGCTCTGAGCGCGAAATGGGCCAAATTCTCTCAGCGATTGCTGAACCAACAGTCTCACTAATGCCTCCATACCAAGGCTAGGGCTAGCTTGCTGGTCTCCCACTTCTCTTCCCTTCACTGGCCGGGAATAACATGTATCACAAAGCAATTTTTCTTTAGGCGCTTTGGCGCCACAACCCCAGCAGGACTTGCCCCTGGCGGTGGGAGTGGTGTCTGGAGGAAGAGTGGGAGCTCCTTCCGTGATGTCGGCCCCGTGACTGGGACCTATGGTGTCCGCACTTTGACGAAGAGTGCCATTGCTGTGGCCTGGCAGGGTCTCTGGCATCCCCTGAAGAGCCTTGATGATCAGACCTGGGAGGGCTAAAATGACAGGACAAAGAGGAAGAGAAATACAGGCACAAGAAACAAGCATCAGTTAGGGTGTAGAGTAAACACACAACTCCCCATAGATGCCCCCCCGCTTAGCCCTCCACCATACCTGCTAGGTAAGGGCTGGTCACTAGGAGGCGGTGAATGATCCATTCTTACAGGCGCAGGAACAGATGCCTGGAGAGAAGGAGAACTGCTCAGTAGCCTCACAGACATACACATCCCTGCCCCCCAGCACCTCTATACCTCTGGGACTTACCTGGGGGGGAGAGGGATCCAGCTCGGGGAAGCCGCCGCAATAGCCCACAGACAAACCCACTCTGGCCAGGGCTGACAACTATTTGAATTCCCCGCCGGCCGTGTCATCTGCGTCTCACTGCGCATGCGCCGCCCGGACCACCAGGTCCACTCCGTGTGCGCCAACCAAGCCTCTGTTCCGCTCTGAGAGCCGTGCCTGTGCAGGAGAACCTGCGGCCGGCCTTATCCTCAACCGACAGCACCGGTGGAATGCAGATGCGTTCCAGACACTGCCGAAACCGGACCAACTGCCCAGGGTCACCCAGGGACAAAGACGAGACACGCTGTAAAAGCAAAAGAACCGCAAATGCACAGAAAAATATAAATGCTGCCATGGAGCCTTACCAGCTTTCTTTGAGAGCCTGCCGGCACATAGACGTTACCACGGGCAACCACCGGCCTCCCCTCCTGGGGATCTTCCTGGCCTACTGCCACTCGCCCGCCGTAGCTGGGCCCTGGGCGTTGGGGGACACCACCACCCCTCATCTGCCTGCCCCACTCCAGGCTGGGGACTACTGCCCGGAACGCCATGAAGGTATCCTCTGATCTGCAGGTCTTGGAGGAGGACAAAAAAGGAACACAAGTATGGGCCATGAGGCTAAATTTATGGTAGCAGGAATATAGGAGTGGAGGGGGCAGGGTAAACCCATACGTAGGCTGCCATGAAGTCTGTCAGGAAATGACAATTTTTCCTTCACAAATGTCATTTTGCTCTGGCACTGTTCTAAATATCACAGAGATGCACCCTTTTAAGGTAGACTAAGGGACCCCCCAAGTACATTATTTAAAGGAATATTTCATTTGTATTGTTTCACTTTAAGCATTATTAAAATCACTGCTCCTGAAAAAACTATTGATTTAAAAACGTTTTTTTGCATTGATACATGTCCCCTAGGGCAGGACCCAGGTCCCCATACACTTTATAGGGCAATAACTTGCATATAAACCTTTAAAATAAGCACTTTTGATTTTTCATGTTCAGGTCCCATAGACTTTAGCGGTGTTCGAATGTTCACACAAATTTTTTGCCTGTTCACATATTCTGGTGCGAACCGAACCATGGGGTGTTCAGCCCATCCCTAGTGGTGATCAAGACACCTTGGCCCACATCCTATGGTACGGTAAATCTCTATGATCTTACTGGCGACAAATTTTCACTTTCACATCTGCCATATCAGGCCAACAGATAATCCCTAACCCTGCCCTTGCCTTACTACATATTGGGATAGAAAACTCCCCACCCAACTCTAAGTAGGTAATTATTCACCTACTTTTAGCTGCTATGCTGAACACCACCAAATTGTGGCGTACACTGTCTCCACCCACCATTGCCAATACAGTCTCAGATCTGAATTATCAATGTGCACCTAATTGCTCGCCAGAACCTGCAATTGGAAAGGTTCTCGGCGATATGGTCCCCCTGGCTTCCTCACCCTATGTGTATTGTTATCTCATGCAGATTATATACCTCTTCTCTCCTCTTATGACTTCAGTGCCTATAGTGCTCTTCCTTTCTGTTTCTCCCCTCCTCCCTTCTTTCCTTCTGACCACTTCATCATCAGGTTTCAAGGACCTATATTTCCAAACTTTTTGCAAAATATCATTGTTGTATTAACATTAGTTAACTTTTCATTGTTTCCTCTATATTTAATTGTCAAAACAGAGGAGTCCATGGAGGACCAGAGCACTTTTTGCAATTCGGCACTGCGTCACTCTAACTGACAATTGCGCGGTTCTACGACGTTGTACCCAAACTAAATTGACGTCCTTTTTTCCCCACAAATAGAGCTTTCTTTTGGTGGTATTTGATCCCCTCTGTGTCACTTCTGATCACCGCTATTAACAAAAAAAGAACGACAATTTTGAAAAAGAAAACATTATTTTTTACTTTTTGCTATAATACATATCCAAAAAAAAATATATAAAAAAAACAAATTTATTCATCAGTTTTGGCCGATATATATTCTTCCTCATATTTGTGGTAAAAAAAAAAAGTTGCAATCAACGTTTATTGATTGGTTTGCGCAAAAGTTGCCGCATTTACAAACCATGAGAATTAATTTATGGAGTTTTTACTATTTTTTTGTCAGACATTTTTGACACTTTTTTGGGACCAATGACATTTATGCAGCGATCAGAAATGTAAATATCCACTGATTACTGTATAAATGTCATTGGCAGTGAAGGGGTTAACCTGCAGGGGGAGATCTAGGGGTTAACTGTGTTCCCTGGGTGTGTTCTAACTGTGAGGGGGCTGGACTGCCAGGGGCATAAGAGATCTAAATGATCCCAGTGACAGGAATCAGTAGATCTCTTACATGCCTCCTGACAGAATGGGGAACCATGGTGTTTATATCGGCAGTGCCCCTTTTTTCTTCTGTGCCAATTGTGGGTAGCCAGCGGACTTCGAGTGCACCTGACCCACGGCCATACTGCTGGAGAGTGCAGCATGAGCGAGCCGCCGTTTATAAACGGCAATTCGCGGGATCGTGCTACTCTGCAGCAGTAAATGTACACGAGCTGGTCCGGAACCGAGCTGGTCCAGAACCGGTTAATAAAGACTTATTGAAAATAACATTTTAAAAAAGTAAAATGTACTGAGCAGTAAAACACAGCAACTAATCATGTTTATACAAAATAAAATCAGTTTGGTGAATTTTGAACTAATTGGTCGATATATAGTAACTTACTGCACTTTAGAGAATGCTCTTTGGCTTATTGAATATGCTGAATAAAGTTTGTATATTCTCTATAAACAACAAAAAAATAACAAACTGTAGGGTTAAACATTTTATTTCTCTTTTTTGAAAAAACACAGTTTTATTCAAAGATTGGACGTCATTCAATGATATATAGCTGGTTAATCAAGTTTTAAGTGGTTTGACTAAAATAAAACATATTTGTACTAATCAACGACACAAAATGACGAGTCATGTAAAATGAAAAAATTTTACAATAAAAGTTATTCAGAAATAATTGGCCAAGACCTGGTCGAGCCAAGGCCTGGTCGAGCACATGTAAATGACGACGTCTCATCGTGCTAGGGCGCTTAACGGCAAATATTTGCCGCCGAGCGAGTACGACGTGAGAGGTCGTCATACCGGCACCCAGTCCACGTGAGCTTCAGGCGACCGA
>BLSH010330949.1:147391-157812 GCA_018402905.1 Glandirana rugosa | reverse complement strand
TCGTAACGAAACGGTCACAACTTGGAGGTTTATTATCGTATTGGGATACATGGAGTTATGTGACAGGGAATTACACAAGGTTGTTTTACTAAATACCATTAAGTCTTTGGGGTAAAAAACGTTGTTGACCTAACTCCGACCTTTTATACACTTTTATTTTAGACGAAGTGGGTAACCGACCTATACTCTTAGTCACGACCCTGTTCCAGTAGATGTCGGGTCCCACTTGTACAGTTTTATATATTCGTAATACACAGTCGTTTTTTTTTTTTGGAGGAGTAGGATAGAGGATTGAGGGAGGGGAATTTGTGTTGGAGGGGGAACTAAAGTGTGTGGGGGGGATTTGTGTTGGGAGGTTGGATTTGTACTGGGAGGAGGGGGGAATGTATCCTTAGGGGGTAAGCATACAGGCTAGTGTTGAGGAGGTTTTTTTTTTTTGCTGACACATAATGCTTATATATTTTGACATGTTCACCCTGGGCTGTAGATGACCTTGTCCCAGCACTGATTCTCATATCCAGCCAATGGGTGAAGCAGATTTTATTTTCACATATTTTCCAGCCTCAATCCAGTTGTTGCAAAAAATGGGGTTTCTGAATTACCATAAATCATTTTGTTGGAACACATTAAGGGACAGTGTATTGAGGTACATAGGGTTATGCTATTATTTGGAGGTTCAACACTGGCAAAGCAATGCTGTAGGACAGCCCAGTATTACCTCTTCATGTACATTGGTTTATTGTAAATGCTGCTTCTCCTGACATGAGAAAATCAGTGTTAAAAACTTACCTAAGCTGCTTTAGCAAGCAGCATTTGGTGTTTGGGAGTTCATTTAATTGGCCATAATTTGAATTTATTCTGGCCATTGAAATTAATAAATGCTGAAGTGCTAAGGCATTTTGGCAAGTTTGGTGTTGACTCTTGTCCTGAAAGAGTTTTTTGTGCTTTTGGCTTTCAGAGAAATGCCAGTAAACTCAGCTGCCTGTAAACTCCTCTAAACGACTCTGTGTACATGGACACATAGGGGTTGATTTATTAAAGCTGGATAGTGCAAAAACTGGTGCGGCTGTGCATGCTAGCCAATCAGCTTCTAACCTCAGCTTGTTCAATCAAGCTTTGACAATAAAACCTTGAAGCTGATTGGTTTCTGTGTGGAGCTGCACCAAATTTTGCACTTTCAAGCTTTAGTAAATCAACCCCATAGGGTAACAAAGAGGAGAGTTCAGGGGCTTCAGAAAGAATGCCCAACTGCTCCTAAATGTCAGTTTTAGCAGCTGCAGTGTACAGGAGGCCTTACTGCCAACATGTTTTGTTAGTAAGCAGTCATAGGAGTCAAAAATCCCATTTTCTTAACAGTACATTCTATATGAAGTGCTCAAGACCAAAATGTGATTCAGACCAGACAGTAGAAAAGATAAGTTTCATCCCAAAGGAGAAATTCCTGGGGTGGAATTCCTGGTCTTGCCTAGAGAGAAATGCACGTTTCAAGTTGATTTCCTAGCTTTCACAGAATGACTGAATCTGATAGGTCCCTGACCCTCAGAAGCTAGGTTATAACGGCCAGGTCATTAAAGCTAATGACCTAGAAGCAAAGTGGCAAGCTGACCCTTGGGGACAGAGAATCCCAACTATCTAGGAGGGCTATGGGAGAGTCTGCCAGGAATCTGATGAGCTCAAAGTACAATATTCTATTTGGCCAGTTTGGTACAATGAGAAGCAGTGGAATGGAACATGGGAGGAAGGAGTTTCAGAGGAGGAACTTCCACACAGATGAGGGACCATCCATCATTAATGATGCACTTTCAAACCATTGGGAGAAAGGATTTCCCAACTCTAATCCTGAATTTGTGACCCACCACAGCAGTCAAGCTTGATGCTGCTGGTCAGATGTTGTTAGAAGAAGACTGTCCTGAGGACTTGTTTGCAGTTTGTTGTTGTTTCCTCGAGTTCCCGGAGGAGGCGGCTCCGGGCAGCCCTATTTAAACAATGTGCTTCCTGTAGCAAGTGCTGTCCGTTCTACAGTGTCTGAGTACCTGTGAGCATCAGCTCTGATCCCTGTGACCCGTTCCCGTGTTGTTCTTGCCCTTCTGATCCGACCTGGCTTGATCTGACCTGCTGACTCTCTGCCTGCACCGACCCCGGCTATCCACGACCATCCGTTTGCCTGATCCCTCTGTACTTCTGCTGCCAGCTTGTTAACAACCCCTGCTTGGACTTTGACCACTCTTGCCTGATCCTTTGTACCACACAGCCCGCCATTTGCCGACCCAGCCTGCACAACCACCCGCCTGTCTGCACGACTACCTGGAGCTTCACACCACCAGTGACCATCCAGCCCTCGTGCCATCCTGCACTCCGGGACTTCCTGTCTGCACTACCAGGGGTCCCAGAATCGGGTGTGATGATGCCTTGGATGCCTGGTCGCATGGCCCTGGCACCAGCTCCATCTGTACCCACAGACCTGCCTGAGCCAATGCAGATTGTCCTGCCAAAGCTGGTAAGTGGCGCCATCAGGTCAATACAGAGACTTCTTCGGCCAAACACACTACGTCTCATCTAACCATGTCTATCTCTTTACAGTTGCCCGGAGGGGGCGTTCAAGTGCCAGCGATCATTGATTCGGGGGCGTGTAGCTGCTTTATGGACCAAGCATTTGCTGCACTACACCAAGTGCCCCTGCGCCCCACAGCGCATAAGTTAACTATCCGCCTGGCCGACGGGACGGCCATCAAATCTGGCCAGGTGACAACGGAGACCCAGCCAATTCCCGTAATCACCACCGAAGGGCACCAGGAGCTTCTTATTCTTGACATCATAGTGTCACCCCTGTTCCCCATCATCTTGGGGCTGCCTTGGCTCCGGACACACAGCCCCAACATAGATTGGTCCTCAGGACATATCCAATTCCCATCTCCCTACTATGGCCAACACTGCCTGTTTCCCTCCAGGAATGTTGGCCCTTCTCTCCTCAGCCTGGACTTCGAACCAGACCCAGAAACCCGCAAAGTGGTGCCTCCCCCGTACCATGAGTACCTGGATGTCTTTAGCAAGAAAGAGGCGGACCAACTTCCACCACACAGACCCTATGATTGCCCCATAGAGCTACTGCTGGGCACCGAGGTTCCTTTTGGCCGCATCTACCCGTTGTCTGAACCTGAGCTGGCGGCCCTCAAGGCATATCTGGATGAAAATTTGGCCAAAGGGTTCATCAGACCATCCATGTCCCCTGCTGGGGCTGGCATCTTCTTTGTTGAAAAGAAGGATCACTCCCTCCGTCCCTGCATAGATTACAGGGAGCTGAATCGGATTACGGTCAAGAACCGATACCCTCTTACGCTTGTTCCGGAACTCTTTCAAAGGCTTGGGTTGGCCACCGTGTTTACCAAACTTGATCTTAGAGGGGCATACAACTTAGTCCGCATCAGAGAGGGCGATGAGTGGAAGACCGCCTTCCGGACTCGTTTCGGCCATTACGAATACCTTGTTATGCCATTCGGGCTCTGCAACGCCCCTGCTACATTTCAACACCTAGTCAATGATGTGTTCCATGATTATCTGGACATTGTTGTCATAATATATTTGGATGACATCTTAATATTCTCAGCTTCCCTTGAAGAGCATCAGAAACATGTGTGCTGTGTCCTTAGCGGCTTGCGGAAGCATAGACTGTATGCTAAGGCTGAAAAATGCGCCTTTGAGCGCTCTAGCATCCAGTTCCTCGGGCTGATTTTGTCGGTCTCAGGGGTCACCATGGATCCACAGAAGGTCACCGCTATACTGAATTGGCCGGCACCTGTGGATAAGAAAGGGGTCCAATGGTTTGTCGGGTTTCCAAACTTTTACAGGAGTTTCATCAAGGGCTTTTCGGCAATCATCACCCCTATTACTCTCCTCACCAAGCAGGGTCAGCGGTTCCACTGGTCACCTGAAGTTCAGGACGCCTTCCAGGCACGGAAGAAACTTTTCACCACAGCACCCATCTTACAACACCTGGATGCCACTCTGCCCTATGTTCTGGAGGTGGACGCTTCGGAGACAGCGGTGGGAGCGGTTCTGTCCCAGAGACAGGGAGCAAGGGCACTCCTCCATCCGGTGGCCTTCTTCTCCCGCAAGCTCACAGAGAGGAATTATGATGTCGGAGACAGGGAGCTGTTGGCCATCAAGGTCGCGCTGGAGGAATGGCGCTACCTGCTGGAGGGAGCCCAGCACCCCATTCTGGTATATACAGACCACAAAAACCTTGAGTATCTCCACACGGCCAAAAGACTTAGACCTCGCCAGGCCCGCTGTGCACTTTTCTTCTCCCGGTTCCAGTTCCCCCTAACCTACCGTCCAGGGGCAAAAAACAGTAAGCCGGATGCCTTATCCCGTATGCATGCAGAACCCGGAACAGCCTCTCCCCGCCTGACACCATTCTCCAGTCCCGGAATTTCCTCCTCACGCAAGACGACCTGCTTTCCCAGATCTGGAAAATGTCTGCCTGTGCATCTGTACCCCTGGCCAAGGACTAACCTGGAAAGATGGTCTCTGGTGGCATCACAATCAGATTTATGTACCTAAGGAACAACGCCCTGCTATCTTCAAGGTCCATCATGACCATAAACTTGCCGGACACTTTGGCTCCCGAAAGACCGCTGAACTTGTACTGTGCTCATTCTGGTGCCTGCTACTCTCAGAGGACTGCTTAGCTTATGTCCGCCCTTGTGCTACCTGCGCCAGAAGTAAAATGGACAAAACCAAGGCTTGGGGTCTTCTGAAACCTCTCCCCATCCCAGACGGACCATGATCCAAAATTTCCATGGACTTCATCATGGAACTGCCCCCAGCTAAAGGATATACGACCATCTTTGTGGTGGTTTACAGACTGACGAAGATGGCACACTTCCTCCCAATGAAGGGCACACCCATGGCAAAGGAGACATCGGAACTCTTTATTAAAGAAGTTATCTGGTTGCATGGTGTTCCAGTGAACATAGTGTCTGACCGGGCGGTACAGTTCACCTCTCGGTTCTGGAGAGCTCTTTGTGCTACCCTGGAGACTTATTTGTCCTTTTCCACCACTTACCATCCCCAAACCAATGGCCAGACTGAAAGGACAAATCAAACACTGGAGCAATACCTCCGCTGCTTTTCTGCCTACTCTCAGGACGACTGGTGCACGTTGCTACCCCCGGCAGAGTTCGCTTACAATAACTCAGTGCACTCTGCTACAAAGCAATCTCCCTTCTGGGCCAACTATGGGTTCCACTCCACCGTACTTCCTAGTCTAGCAGTGGAGACTACAGTACCAGCAGCACAGGAATTGGCACAATTCATCAGGGCTAACTGGAAACTCCTACAAGAGACACTGTCCCGGACACAAAAGGCCACCAAAGTGGACTTTGATAGAAAGAAACGGGGTGAGCTTAATCTTCAACCCGGCAACAAGGCCTGGCTTTCAACAAAGAACCTGAGATTCGCTTGCCCTTCTAAAAAATTGGGCCCATGGTCCATCTGTCCCTTCCCGATCAGTAGGAAGATCAACCAGGTCTCTTATGAATTGGAGCTTCCCCTGTCCTTACGCATACATCCGGTGTTCCAAGTGTCCTTACTGAAGCCAGTGGCCCCAGATCCCTTTCTCAATAGAGCTTTAGCTCCTCCGGCCCCCGTCCTGATTGATGGAGAAGAGGAGTTTGAAGTAGAGTCAATACCCGACTGCAGGAGAAGAGGTGGCGGAGTCCAGTATCTGGTAAAGTGGAAAGGCTATGGGCCAGAAGAAAGCTCATGGGAGCCCAAAGCTAACATTCATGCCGATGAGTGTATCCAAGCCTTTAAGGATAACAACCCTGCCAAGCTGGCCAAGCTGGGCATCCGGAGGCTGCCCCTTGGGGGGGGGGGGGGGGCAATGTTAGAAGAAGACTGTCCTGAGGGCTTGTTTGCAGTTTGTTGTTGTTTCCTCGAGCTCCCGGAGGAGGCGGCTCTGGGCAGCCCTATTTAAACAATGTGCTTCCTGTAGCAAGTGCTGTCCGTTCTACAGCATCTGAGTACCTGTGAGCATCAGCTCTGATCCCTGTGACCCGTTCCTGTGTTGTTCCTGCCCTTCTGATCTGACCCGGCTTGATCTAATCTGCTGACTATCTGCCTGCACCGACCCCGGCTATCCACGATCATCCGTTTGCCTGATCCCTCTGTACTTCTGCTACCAGCTTGTTAACGACCCCTGCTTGGACTTTGACCACTCTTGCCTGATCCTTTGTACCGCACAGCCCGCCAGTTGCCGACCCAGCCTGCACGGCCACCCGCCTGTCTGCATGACTACCTGGAGCTTCACACCACCACCAGTGACCATCCAGCCCTCATGCCATCCCGCACTCCGGGACTTCCTGTCTGCACTACCAGGGGTCCCAGAATTGGGTGTGTAAGAGCGGTTGTTCCCTGCATAAGACAGACTCCACCACCAGGACCTTGACAGATGTATGGAATGATCCAGGGACTGTGCCTTCTTGTCTCACGCTGCCAGAATATGGAGTTGCAATCGTCTGGAGTAAAACTAGGCATATGAAACTGAATTAAAAGAAGGACAACATTAGGTCCAAGACCCTCATGCAAAAATGGAGGGTCAGATGGCGCTTGGACTTCAGAATCCGAATGTAGGACCAAAAAGGTGGAGTTTCCCCAGGGAAAGGGAAACCTTGGACAGGACCATGTCTAAGATCAGGCCCAGATTTTCCAAGCAATGAGATGGTTCCTGTGCTCATTTCTAGGGATTTAGGATCTACCATAATCTCTGAAGGGGCTGCATGGTTCATTGGACATTGGCTGACAAAGCCTGAGTCAACTGTTCTCTCAGAACAAGGTCATCAAGATATTCCACTATGGGGATGCCCGAGAGTGATGCATATTTAGAACAGTGGCTAGCACCTCAGTGAAGAGACAAAGTGCAAAGTTTCTGACCATTTCTTGTTTCATGTCTGCAATCTCTGACCATCTCATGTATCATGTCTGCAGTCTCTGAGGGGGAGCCTGGAGAGGAGTCAAGAGTGGGAGCACTGTTGGGATGGGGGTCACGGGAGCAGTCAGAAGTGTGTGGAATGTGGAGAGGGGAATATAGGATAAACTCACAGCAGCCAAGCTGGAGCCTGGAGAGGACCATCTGACTGAGCCTTGCACGGGGCACCTAAGAGGAGGTCAGTGACAGCGCCAAGGCCAGTCTGAGGGGGTGGTCACTGATTCATGGGGTAGTGAATACAGTAAGGTAAGGGGGGCACTAATATAAAGGTTCCCCCTTATATCAGTAACCCCCCCTTACCTTAGTGTACTCACTCTGCAGAAGGTGGTCTGTGGTCACCAGAGTTCCCACCACATAAAAGTTCCCAGCATTCCCCCTTAAATCAGTGTCCTCAGAGTTCCCGTTTACATCAGAATCTGTAGGATTTCCCCTTATAGTGCAAGGGGGAACTCTGTGGACTCTGATGTAAAGGGGAACTCTGATGTAAAGGACAATGCTGCAGACTCTGATGTAAGTGGGAACTCTGGTGTAAAGGGGAAACTGTGAACTCTCATGTAAGGGGGGCTCTGGTGACTAGAGACCAACTTATATCAGAGTTCACCTTTACACCAAAGTCTGCAGTGTTCCCTTTTAAATCATGATCCACAGCATTCACATTTACAACAGAGTTCTCCTTGCACTGTCAGGGGGCAGACTCTGATGTAAGGGTGTTGGATGGGTTATATTAACCTGACCTTCATGTAAATGGAGAAACATGGCTTTTGACTTTTGTGATAACTTAAACACATTGCTATTAGCACTAGCTACACGTTTGGAGCCTAAATATTGACATTGATACTGTTTTGCACTTAAAACAGCCATTTTATGTATTTCTTGAAGTGCAAGTAAAAGTCATCATTTTGGTCAGTAAAAAAATGGCGTGGTTTGTAAATTTTAGGTATAATGTCAGTAAATTTCACTTCGGGGGTTGGCAACACTGAACCTCCCTGTGCTACTAGAAGTCGATGATCTTGCAGTTGGGTGATAATACAGATCAGACTTTAACAATCTTTATTTTTTTCCCAGAAGCAAAGCAAGTAAAATAATGGGTGATGATTCTCTATAGAGGTGCAGAAGTTTAAAAGGAAAGAAAACAGGGATGAGATTTAAAAACATTTAAATGTTTGTCCTCATAGATCACTGCAATCTTCTATGCAAGAAACAGAAGCTGCTAAGTACGATATCCAAGAAATAATCCTTTAAAGAACTAAAGTCTAGGTAATTGAAGCTATTGATTTAGGCTCCATGCACACTGTAGCTGCTAAACAATTGTTTTTGGGCGTTTGGGCATTCATTTAGTGATACCAAGATTTTGATTTTTTTTTTTTAAATACCAAACATGTCATAATTACCTCCTCTGTGCAGTGGTGTTGCACAGAATGGCCCCGATCCTCCTCTTCTGGGGGTCCCTCAGCGGCTCTCCTGGCTCCTCCTGTTCCCCGACTGTCCCCTCAGGGAAGCACTTTCCCTGGGGGCAGCCGTGCGGGCGCGCTTCCAAATCCTGTTGTTGCGCCCATCGATACAGACAGCAGGACTCAGCCCCGCCCCCGACTCCCGCGTCACTGGACTTGATTGACAGCAGTGGGAGCCAATCCTCCCACTGCTATCAATCTAGCCAATAAGGACGGGAGTTAGCGGCTGGAGTTGCTTGGCTCATTCCCGGCGTGGGAACGATCGGGGTCAGGTAAGTAAAACGGGGGCTCTGGGGGGCAACTGTAGTAGAAAAGGTTTTTCACCTTAATGCATTAAGGTGAAATACAGTGAGGGTTTACAACCACTTTAACAGCCCATAAACTCCCCTCTATGTTATCCTATGTATGATGATAACTACACTGCGCTAGTAGGAGTGACCATAGTTCTATGATATCATGAAACAAAGTCCATAAACACAGTCCCAATGTAGGTGAAATAAAGTGCTCAGTGCCAGAATCCTAGAAGATATAAGTGCTGTAGATGTGCTCGGACTAGGTGCCCCACATACATGTGCACTCACCCCACTTCAAAGACCCACCATCCCTGCATTTTGTGGGGTGACCCATGTAGATCTTTGGATGCTGCCGACTTTTGGATTGGAACTCCATCACCAGAATGACATGGATGATAAAGCAGAAGACCTCATAGCGCAATAAGGTTTGAACATGCAAATTTATTAAAATCCATAAAATCACAAGTAAAAACCACTCACATGGTATGGTGCCTGAACATCCTGGCACCCGGCATGAAAAACGGATGAATTTTATGGGGAAATCATCCCTAGATTGTGTGTGTCATCTTAGAAGCCGGCTCGGCTCGATCCCCTATACCAAACGTGGGCGGAAGTGTCGCGGTGACACAATCAAGCTATGTTATCCTATGTGTCCATGCACACATGGACGTTTATTGTCATGTATCAGCGGTGGATTTTATGAGCTGTTGTCAGAACACCCTAAAATTACGTTCAAGAGTCATTCTTCTGACCACATAAAATGTTAAAAGCTAAAAAATGCACCTAAACACCCAAAAATGATCAATAACGCATCTCACCAGCGGTTTTGGACATTTTTGATCCATTGAAAAAAATAAAAAAGCTCAGAAAACGCAAGTGCATTAATGTTGATAAAAACTCACTACAAAGCTATTGATGTTTTTAGATTTTTTTTTTTACGTCCAGTGTGCATGGAGCCTTATAGATTTATTTATTTTAATTTCTTTATGTGTTTTTTTCAGTATTATATGACTTAAGTAAAACATTTATACATTACAAAGCACTATGGGCTAACTAAAGAGCAGCTTTTTTTTCCTTTTTATTACTCAATTGGTGGATGGAGCCATCTGCCAAGGGAATATTTGTTATTGCTTAGCTACGTATTTCCTTACAATTTTTTCCTGGTGCATCATGGCAGCATACACATGGGTTGTGGCTCCGCCCCCACAACATGATAGGACTGGTTAACTATAAATCAAAGACAGACCCGGCTCACTGCATTCTCCTTTTTTTCCTCACCTGATCAGGACTGGAGTCGCGAGGTATCCCTTACCGCTTGTCGCCCCAGCCAAGTTCAGCCTCTCTTGGTTGGAAGTCCTTCCTGTACAGTCTCTAAACGAGCTTTATGGTTGGAGCCCCATTCTGGTGGTCTGGGGGGCATATTTCAGCTTCTCCTGGGTGGATGTCCTTCCTGTACAGTCTCTAAATGAGCTTTATGGTTGGAACCCTGGGTGGATGTCCTTCCTGTACAGTCTCTAAATGAGCTTTATGGTTGGAACCCTGGGTAGATGTCCTTCCTGTACAGTCTCTAAATGAGCGATATGGTTGGAGCCCGATGCTGGTGAACAAATTTCGAAAGAAACTCTCCGGACGTGGTCGTAGCCCGAGGTTGGTATAGCGAGTAAATCTCTGACATGTCCTTCCTGTAGA
>BLSH010330949.1:127679-141872 GCA_018402905.1 Glandirana rugosa | reverse complement strand
CACACACACACCACACACACACACATCACACACACACCACACACCACACACACACACCACACACACACACACACACACACACACACCACACACACACTTTTTTGCTGAAAACTATGTATGAATTGTTGCTTTTTTATGTGCCCCCATGTACCTGCCTGCCATGCTCGGCCTCATATATAGTAAATACATCATTTTTGCTAAATTTCTTAAGTTGTATTTCATGCATTGATGGGTTTTTTTTTTCTAATGTGCCAGACCCAGACCAGTGAACTTGTCACCATGTGCCTGCCAGTGCCCTGCCTGCCCTGCTCAGTGATACTCAGCCTCACACACACTGCACAGCTCACCTCTCCCCACCACTGCTTCTCCCAATGTGCACTGCCAGCCCAATGCTGAAAACGGTGAGGAGAGAGAGGCTGGAGGGCAGGCGGAGTGCAGCCGCATATCACTCCGCCGCTGCCGATGCTGGAACTATAGAAGGAGCATCGGCAAATGCGGCTCCTGATTACCCCGCAGCGGTGGTGCCTCCCTCCCACTCGCAGCACAGACAGGTCTTTTTGCCGGACTCTAGTGACACTGACACACGACACACATGTATGTTACAAGCCAGCAAGGAACACATTGGCACAGCTAGTAGCAGAGGCTGTGCTGAGCAGTAAAAGCAAGACTGAGCACAGGGGGGATTAGGGTGTGCCTGGGCACACTCGGCACACCCTGTGCGCACGCCTATGCTTCAGGTGATTCCATACTTATAGAGCAGCAGCTACTGTGCCCATCCGTTGGGTTCAGTCTCTGTGCGAATTGCTGGGACAGAGGGCAGACAATTGTAAGAAATTAGGTCACTGAGATTTCAGGACATTTTGAATGCCTCTTTGAGAAACTGGTATTTTGTTGTCTTCATGAAGAAATTTGAATTTGGCTTTGACAGTTATGGAAAATAATGAATGTCTGTAGGCTGAGAGGATTTTTATATATATAGCCTGAAATAACAAAATGATTTGTATGCAAAGTATATCTACCATATATTAGCTTATATTAACTTTTAAATGCTACAGTTATGTATTAAATTATCTAAGAATTGATATGCTAGTATAGGCAAACCAATTTAGTTAGATGTGTGTACTCAGATCAAATAAGATAAAATTACAATTCCCTTGAGGGGGAGAAAAAAAAATCCCATCCAGGTCAATTATATACTATGTTGCAATTCTGTTGAGTACATGTTCAAATATAGCATTCCAGCACACTTGCTTAAAGGACAAGACTTATAGTAAACTTGTCTTATTTTTACCTAACTCCCCACATACTGAAATACACTATATTACCAAAAGTATTGGAATACCTGCCTTTACACGCACATGGACTTTAATGGCATCCCAGTCTTAGTCCGTAGGGTTCAGTATTGAGTTGCCCACCATTTGCAGCTATAACAGCTTCAACTCTTCTCGGAAGGCTGTCCACAAGGTTTAGGAGTGTGTCTATGGGGATGTTTGACCACTCTTCCAGAAATGCATTAGTGAGGTCAGCCACTGATGTTGACGTTTTTGCCTGGCTCGCAGTCTCCATTCTAATTCATCCCAAAGGTGTTCTATCAGGTTGAGGTCAGGACTCTGTGCAGGCCAGTCAAGTTCCTACACCCCAAACTTGCTCATCCATGTCTTTAAGGACCTTGTTTGTGCCCTGGTGCGCAGACATGTTGGAACAGGAAGGGGCCATTCCCTAACTGTTCCTTCAAAGTTGGAAGCATGAAATTGTCCAAAATGTCTTGGTATGTTGACGCCTTAAGAGTTCCCTTCACTGGAACTAAGGGGCCCAGCCCAACCTCTGAAAAACAACCCCACACCCTCATCCCCCTCCACCAAATGATTTGGACCAGTGCACAAAGCAAGGTCCATAAAGACATGGATGAGAGAGTTTGGGGTGGAGGAACTTGACTGGTCTGCACAGAGTACTGACCTCAGCCCAATAGAACACCTTTGGAATGAATTAGAGCGGAGACTGCGAGTCAGGCCATCTCGTCCAACATCAGTGTCTGACCTCACAAATGCGCTTCTGGAAGAACGGTCAAACATCCTCATAGACACTCCTAAACCTTGTGGACAGCCTTCCCAGAAGAGTTGAAGCTGTTATAGCTGCAAAGGGTTGGCCAACTCAATATTGAACTCTACAGACTAAGGGATTGAGACTTCAGTATATTCAGGTGGTCGCTACTGTTTGCTATCTGCACTTAAGTCCTAATTGGGAGCCCATTTCTCACCTGTTTGTAATAAAGTTTATATTTTTGATAAAATACCGCTGTGGTCCCAACATAGAACTTTCTTTTAATGGTTAGCCCTTCTTGGGAATTTCAATGCTATTTTTTGTATCAAAGTAGGAGATGGACTCAGCTTGGACTTATTTAAGCAAAAGCTGAGCAGCGCCGGGCAGAGCCACATAGTGGATAACTCAGAACTCTAAATGGAAAGCATTTAGGTAGGTGAGCTGAACTACTCTTCTTTTATAGACTACTGAAACATTTTGGTTTGGCTACAAGTTAAGAAATAAGATTTTTTTTTTTTATGGGTGATCAGAGACATAGGGGTTGATTTACTAATGCTTAAATGTGCAAAATGTGGTGCAGCTCCACACAGAAACCAATCACCTTCAAGGTTTTATTGTCAAAGCTTGATTGAAAAAGCTGAAGTTAGAAGCTGATTGGCTAGCATGCACCAGTTTTTGCACTCTACAGCTTTAGCAACTCAACCCCATAGTGTCTGAAAAGCATAGCTAAGAAAACCTATCTGACTCTGATCTGGCAGTGGTGACCTTACCTTGGACCCAATGAAAATCATGGAATCTTTTTCTCCTTCCTCTACAGCAAACTTACTCCCTTCACCCACTAACTTGGCTGATGCCTTTTTCCAAGATCCTGGACTCCCCTCCTTGCCCACAACTGGCCAGGAGGCATTGAATGCAAACATTACTGAACTGGAAGTGACCCTGAATATCAAGTCGACCCATCTTGCGAAGGCCACGGGTCCTGATGGCTTTTCCGGCCTCTACTACTGCAAATTTTCCCAGCTATTGTCTCCTCACTTAGCAAACTAATTTAATGCAATGTAACGGGGTGAGATGCCCTCCCCCGATGCCCTCTGGGCTCATACCTCTATTGTCCCAAAATCTGAGGCGGAAGCTCAGGACCCCCAGGACTTTCGGCCGATTTCCCTACTAAATGAGGACATGAAACTCTTGGGCAAAGTTTTGAGCACCCGCGTCAATAAGTACCTGTGCCAGCTGATCCGCAGAGACCAGGTCGGTTTTGTTCCAGGGCGCCAAGCACTGATAGTGTTCATAAAGTGATACATCTTATTACCCTGCTGAACCAACGTAAAATCCCAGGGATCATGCTTTCACTTGACATTTACAAAGCATTTGATACCCTGTACTGGGATAATTTGCAATATGTGTTGCAACGTTGGGGCTTTGGGGAATCCTTTCTGACCTGGCTTTCAGTCCTATACTCCTCCTCTACAGCTTTGGCCCGTCATGAGGGCTTTTCCTCCACCTCTTTTCCTATATTCCGAGGAATGCGTCAGAGCTGCCCCTTTTCCCCTGCCCTCTTTATCCTGGCCCTGGAACCTCTGGCGGCAGCTCTTTGTACTGACACAAACATTACGGGGATCCCCTATGCCCCCAAGTCTTACAGGATAAACTTCGCTAGTGACGCCCTTCTGACCCTCTCCAACCCCATCACCATGCTTCCTAACCTACACGCACTGTTATCCCACTTCATGGTCATCTCAGGCCTGCAGATCAACCCTCATAGAACAATTGCCTTGAACATCTCTCTTTCGGATTCCATGGTTTCTCATCTCCAGATGTCCTTCCTGTATCGCTGGCCTGACTCCTCCCTAGAATACCTAGGAGTTCTATTGACCTTCTCTTGTTCTTCTCTCTTTGTCACTAACTATTACTCTTATGGGCTCCTGGCGATTTCCTTCGCTATCATGGATAGGCTGCATCAATGCAGTTAAAATGACTGTGCTCCCTAAGATCCTATACTTCTATCAGGCCTTACCGGTCCGAGTACCCGACTTCTTATTACAGTCACTCCAGAATAAAATCTTAGCTTTCATTTGGGCCCACAAACGTCATAGAGTGGCCCATGCTACTCTATTTGTCCATAGGTTAAGAGGCGGCCTCGGTGTCCCGAATGTTGCAAAGTGTTACTTAGCTGCACAGCTCTCACAGCTTACAATGTTACATGTGACTTCGGGCGTTCCATTATGGGTACTTCTGGAAATCTCTAATTGTGCTCCTGTCCCAGCCTTAGCCCTTCTGTGGCTTCCCCCTGCCTCATGCCCCCCTCTCATCACCCATAGCTTAAGTCTCTGGGTAACTTAATGTCCCCCTTTCTCCCATTCCTTCCTCATCTAAATAAGCCAATCTTTCCTCCGGGGCTAGACCAACCCCTGGCTTTCACCAGGTGGCCTGCTCACGGCTATTCCCAGGTCTGTCACTTCCTAGGGCCCCGCACATTTCCATCCTGGGCTTCCATTCCTGAAACCCACGACACACCCCCACGGAATTGTTTTGCTGTCTACAACTCCAACAATAGATTTCAACCCTCCGCTGTAATTCTTCCTTCCCTTTTCAAATGACAACTTTTGAACATGTCAGTCACCTGGATCCCGGGGTATCATCTCCTCTATTTACCTCTCCTTGACAGGGGGGGATCATCATCTCGCTCCCACCCATACATCTCCAAATGTGAACAAGACTTGTCGGTCTTTATAGATTTGGAGGACTGGAGCAAGGTCTGATCATCCATAGCCAAATGTTCCTTCAACACAGTCACCATGGAGACAGCCTATAAAGTTCTCTTCTGCTGGTATTGGGTCCCGGCCCGCATAGCCCATTCATACCCCACCAATGAGGGGATGAGATCCATATTTGGTGGCCTTGCCACGTGTGGTGGGATCCTGGTCCAGGGTCTATGGCCTCCTTCCCCAAGGACGCCTGACTTGCACTTCTCCACTACCCCTCCCAGGCCTCTTCTCATACCAACAAAAGCTGGCCACTTACCTCTTCATTGCCACAAAGGGTGCTATTTTTGGAGCTTGGAGGAAGCCCTCAGTTGGGTTTGCAGAGGTGAAGAGCATTCTGACTACCCTCATGCTGCATGAGAAGATGACCAATATACTTCATGACCCTCATGCTAAGTTCCTCAAAGTGTGGAACCCATGCTGATCATCCTGGCCAGCTTGGCTATTCCAGACTGCGCTAGTATACCATCTAACCCGCAGGCTCTGCTCCCTCTTTCTGTCTAAGCCTACATCTCCTTTCTCTATTCTTGTCTTGACCATCTCCTTCTCTCTCCCTGCCTAGTTCTGCATCTCTTGTCTTCCTTCTTTATTCTACTCTATTCTCACCCTTTCTCCTCCTTCACCCTACCTCACCCTCTGCTTCCCTAACCCTCCTTATTCCAACCCCCCTTTTTTTCTTCCCCTTTCCCCCCACCATAAGTGACAATCCCACTCTCATTGTCTCACCATGTCTCGGGCCCCAGTGCCCAGTTACTCATTACCACCTCTGACACTAGTGCTGGATGCTTCTACTATTCACTTAAAAACATTGGAAATGTGTTTTGTTTGTATTCACAAGTATTTTGATGTTTTGTTCCCATGCTTGGGACATTCTGCCTTTTTTCTCCTCAAGCCTATAATTTGGCTTTGTTTAACTCAATAAAAACTATTGTACAATGCAATAGTCCCCTCGCACATGTACAAGAAGCTGGCTGTTCAGTAGTGCTGGGTGCTGTAATGACCATAGGCTGGAAACCATGGATAATCAAAGTGAAGAAATGTCATCAGCACCCCAAGGATTCCACAAAAGGGTCACTTGCCTGATGAAGGGGCCCTGCGTGGCTCAGAAACATTGCTGTATGTTTATGATAATAAGGTTTTGGACCCTTTCGAGGAATCCTTGGTGTGCTGATGACATTTCTTCACTTTGAAAAGCATAGCTGGAAATGTAAATTTCAATTTAAAAAGTTCAAATTGAAAGGTACATTTTAAAAATATGTTATAAAATAATTATCCTAGCCTTTGATATGCTTTATCAACTTTAATGGAACAAATTTTACTTTGATCATAATATGCAATGTTCTTCAAAATGTATCACTGTGCATGCATGGTGTACTATAACTTCCTTACCTCTAAACTTGCATGCAGGGAACAGACCAGTAGAATAGGAGGGTTAGATATACGAAATCCATTAATTCCTTGGCTTAAATCCAGTTCTTGTTTAAAATATAAATAAAATATAGTTATATAATGCAGGTATTATTAAATACAGAAACAACGTAATGCAAGTCATTATCTAACAATAAAAACAGACAATTGTACTGTACATGATCATAAGTAACATATTTCCTTTGTACAACCAAAAAGACGTCAACAAAGAAGGGAATAATGTGTCCTTAGGGATCTACTAAAACTTTTATGAGCAAAGTTGAACAAAGAACAATTTCTCATGAACCACAAATTAAAAGAGAAGTAAAGTTTTTTTTCCCCCTATTATAATTACCTAGGTGGATGCAGCATTGGTCCGATGCTGCATCTGTCGCCCGGCTCTTCTACACTGAGAACCAAGCAATCGAACATCGCTGATGGCTCAGCTCTCACAGCTCTCCGAGCAGAGAGCTGCTGTCAATCAGCAGCTCTCTGCTCTGCTTCCCCATGCTCACTGGAGCGCTGAGCTGTAGAGGGGCGGAGCAGCCGTCTCAGGCGCTCAGCGGCTCGCTGAGAGGCTGAGATGGCTGTCAGTCCAGGCACCTGGCGGATCCAGACTCCGTGGCCGGATCCAGACTCCGTGGTCGGATCCAGACTCCGTGGTCGGGATGACGCGGTGCCTGGATGGACATCCATGACGTCAGCAGAGAGTGGACATTGTCAACACATTTGCATGCAACATAACTGATTGGCTCCCAGTCCTGTCCCTCCCTCTTCCATTCTGAATATTGCTCTAAAAGCGATTACAAGAGGCTGATGGTATGACAATACCTTGTTGTATTTTAGAATGTATTATAATTTTAGGTGCCCTATTGTTAATGTGTAGCCAGGGGCCGGCTATCTTTACCTGCAGTCAGGAGACATTGTGCAGCCTTACTGTTGTGGAGCTGTTTCCTCCTAGTGTTTAGCCTGGACTCTGTGCTGTTACTTCCTGAATGTACAGTGACTAAGCTCTAAATGCAAAGCAAAGCATCTTGGGTCATGTAGTTCAGGAAGCTGGGGTTTTGTTTTCAGCTGGACTGCTTGGAACTACAACTACCAGCCAGCTGGGAAAGAAGAACAGACTACTGAGAGAGCTTATAAAAAGGCTGTGCTAGGCTTAGATCATTCTCTTGGGACCTCGGCCTAGATATGCAAGCAAGTGTGTGAGGGCGCTGTGGCCGAGTCGCGGCCTGTGCAAGTGAGAGTCATCACGTGTGTACAAGGGGGCATCTGGTGACAGCACCTCCCTACTTTTTGGGAGCAGTTTGGAGGCCGCTTCTGCTCCAGAACACACCAGATCCAGGTGGGCCACGGCACGTGCAATGGAGGTAGGACACCATTCCCTGAGCCAGGACCCTGAGGGAGATCCTGTAAAGCCATCATCATCGTCAGTTACAGTATCGGTGAGCGGGCACTTGTCCATCTATTCCTGAAAGACACTGCATGCAGACAATGTCTCTTTCACATTGCTGATGCCTGCAGAACTTCTTGACACAGTACCCTTAAACAAGCAGTCATAGTGTCCACTTTGTGCCAGAGCATCACAGACATACCCTGCATCTCTTGCTTGTTAGATCACACTAATTGAATTGCTTTGCTCTGCCATTCAGGAATTCTTCTAATACAACTCCCCTAAGTGCTAGCTGAAGACCAAAGGACTTCCTT
Organism: Glandirana rugosa; assembly: GCA_018402905.1. Taxonomy (NCBI): domain Eukaryota; kingdom Metazoa; phylum Chordata; class Amphibia; order Anura; family Ranidae; genus Glandirana; species Glandirana rugosa. Next base: position 133,953 of record BLSH010330949.1, on the reverse strand, counting down.
TCTTTAACACGGAACTACACCTAACCCCCCCCCCCCCCCCTTTCTCCCGCATCCACAAGGGATTTCTTTTACTGCGTTTATAGATTCTTGATTTGCCTGGAGCTCTGTCTTTAAAGAAACAGGTTAAATTCTACAAGTTATAACAGTTTGTTAAATGTTATGCCATTTCTCACATTGCTTACACCTGTGGGCTGAGGTATAGGAGGGAGTGGCCTGACATAGCTAAAAGTCATTCCCCTGCCCTCCTTCTGTCTGTCCACATAGGTTTAAAGTGATTGTATGCCCTCCAAAGTCATTTTTACCTACAAGTAAGCCAATAATAAGGCGTACCTGTAGGTAAAATTAATATCTCCTAAACCTGTATGGTCCAGACGTTAGCGGCGCATGCGCAGTGAAGGTCCAGTAAAAGTCTGGCGTATCCTGACAGAATGGAGGGCATGCGCGGGAGAGACATCATCACGGCTCCGGTCACTCACAGTGTCGGAGCCGCAAACCCAGAAGGAACCCCCGAGGGAACATGTCAGCCCCCTCATCAGTGACCAGGCGGCCCTGTGGGAGCTTCGTTCTGAGGTATTTCATAATGAGCTAGTATGCGGTGCATACTAGCTCATTATGCCTTTGCCTTACAGGATTTTTTTTTACTTTGCGTGTACAACAGCTTTAACCGCTTCCAGACCAGCTGTCGCAGCTTGGCTCGCCTGTGCTAACCGCCCTCACTGTACGTCGGTCGCACATGCGCAATTTGTCCGCCGGTGACCCGAGATTGCCTACTACAGAGCCAGAACGGTGATCCGCCAATGTAAGCACGGCGTTCCCTGTTCTGTCAGGGGACATGTCACATATCTACTGTTCCCGGTAATCGGTAACAGTTAGATCTGTCATGCCCAGCCCCCACGCAGTGAGAACACACATAGGGAACACAGTTAATCCCTTGATCGCCCCTACAGTTTAACCCCTTCCCTGCCAGTGACATTTATACAGTAATAAATGTCATTGGTCCCAAAAAAGTGCCAAAAGTGTCCGATCTGTCCTCGGCAATGTAGCAGTCCCGATAAAAATCACCGCCATTAAAAACGCCATAAATCTATTCCCATAGATTTTAGACGCGATAACTTTTGGGCAACCCAATGAACATACGCCTATTGTGATTTTTTTTTACCAAAAATATGTAGAAGAATACATATCGGCCTAAACTAATCAGTATTTTTTTTTATATTTTGTTTTGGGTATTTATTATAGCAAAAAGTAAAGAAAATTGTTTTTTTTTCAAAATTGTCACTTTATTTGTTTATAGCGCAAAAAATAAAAACCGCAGAGGTGATCAAATACCACCAAAAGAAAGCTCTATTTGTCAATTTTGTTTGGGTACAATGTCACACGACGTCAGTTAAAGCGACGCAGTGCCAAATTGCAAAAAGTGCTCTAGTCAGGAAGGGGGTAAATCCTTCCAGGGCTGAAAAGGTTAAACAAGGTTTTTCCTGTATCGAATTGTTCTTTATATTTGATCATCTGATCTTATTTACTGCTATTGCTGCTTTTACCATCAGTGACGCTTCACCTGAGGTATTTCTATAAAGTGCAAATTTAAGTTGTTCACCTTTAAATGTCTTTATTGCACCAGTAAACAAAGCTTAATTGGTTCATTAAATTTAACTGTGTTCTTCATTATCTTTGTCATTGATAAAAATGTCTGAACCCAGGGTTTTCAGAGGAGGTGGAGGACTTGCAGGGTAGGGGTAACCAGTGGGGTAACGATTCAACTACCGGCCTGAAAAGGGGGGCATCCGATCTGACAACGCATCACCACACGCCATATCCCACGACCGGAAGTGCTGCAATCCAGTGGAACGCAATACCAGTCTCAGAACCAGGAAGCGCTGGGAGCCACCAGTGCAACAGGGTCAAGGACAATTTGCTGATATCCCGGATTCCTCAACCAACCACCACCACTTGCCAGATAAAGCCCCCTCAGGACACTCTAAAGAAGTGTGCAGCGACTTATACTGCAACGCTTATTACGCTCATATGTTTGTGAGTACCTTTTATCCTTATGAAATGCTTTTATACCATTCGCACTTAGAGACGCTGTGTTTTTCTTCTTGTACCGATAGTGGCCGTCACGGGGGTAGCGCTACACATGTAATGCGTGATAGTAAAGGGAAGTACTATGGTTCTCTACATATTTTTTTTTTTCTCTCTTTATTGTAGTCAGGGCTAAAAAAATAAACATTTTACTTTTTTAGTTGGGTAAATATGAATTATTGCACGGAAATATTATGCAGTCTTTATTCAGTTTGAAGGTGAAGCGCTATCCTGTCTGATGGGTCTATAGAGCAAGGTGAAATTTACACACAGAACTGGTAGAATTGGAGTAATGTGAGAGGCAACTGTGTCTAATTCCAAAGTAAATTAATCTGGATCTAATCTGTGTCATTTTACATCTTAACCATGCAGGATTACTTGAAAGTTTTACCCTCTGGATCAAGCTGGAAAACGACTGCGTAAAAAACAAGATAGTATAGTAGTATATATACTGGGATATTTGCAGGGTTACGTAATAATAAGCTTCAATATACATTTTTTTGTATTAATTTCTAAATTCTAAGCAAAAAAATAGGGGAAGTACTGGGCTAGTTTCTTGGGGGCGCCTGTATGTTACGCACTTCCAGTTGCAGCCTCTTTTTGGGCTCAGCCCCTCCCGTTTGGCACACCTTGGCACACTCTGGGTTTGTTATATAATATCCAATGGGATGTTGGTTATTTCACCATAATGAGTTGTAAATAATTATGGATATTTTCTATTAAGATTGTTTGACGCATTGATGCACTTTTGGCTCCTGAAGAAGTGGATTAAGTCCAGGCAACATGTCGAGCCTTGCGATCATCACTTTGGATATAATATATTGTATTGTCACAATGATTTTATGATTTTATATTGTGCTGTTATAACATTTATATATGGAATGCTAATGCTTCTACAAGATTTTACAAATATGAAAAAATAAATTTATATTTTTAGATAAATGTTGTGCCTCAAAAGTCTCATTTGACTACTTATAGTCATTTTGTATGTTGCATGTCTAAAAGGGAGTTACTTCTGAGGTGGTGTCTGTTTAATATATATATATTTATATTGTCCCAAAAGTAGCCACGACACTCTAGGTTTACAGTAAATGCCCAGGTGCTCACCCACAAAGCAGAGGTGGGTGAGGTCGATCAAAACAGCAGCATTTTAAAATGTCAACCTTTTGATGTGTTTTCAAAAGGCTAAGAATAAAAATGCTACTTCCTCTGCAAGACCCTTGAGTGCCTCTATACTCGTTTTGGAGATATATATATATATATAACCAAGCAGGGTGAGTAGCACTTACGACATCCAAGACTGTGCCAGCAGTCAGACCCTCCCGAAGGTCTGTATAATAGAGAAAAGTTGCTGCACAAGAGAATTTATTGAAGATAAAATCACATACAAATCTATTATATTTGATCTATTATACTTGATTCACTTCTGATCACATATGGTTAAATTACTGGCTGCTGATGCTTAATTAATTGATTAATTGGTTCCACGCTTTTCAATCAGTTATATACCTGTCTATGTTGTTCAGTATCTTGTCTGTGTTTGGCTGAAGAAGGTCGTTATCTGCTATAGCCCGAAACTGTACCTCATACACATGACGATTTGTATGTGATTTTATCTTCAATAAATTCTCTTGTGCAACAGTCCCGTGAACTTTTCTCTCTCTTTCTATATATATATATACACACACATACACAGTATACATTAGATCTAAACTCAATCACTAAAATCTCTTAGAAGTTTTAACATCAGCTTTTAGTGACCCATTTGAAATAAGGGCCAGGTAGGTGCTGGGCAGAGAGGGACCTCAGGTGAGTATTAGGGGGGCTGCTGCACACAGAAGGTTTTTTTTTTTTATCTTAATGCATTGTATGCATTAAGATAAAAAAAAAACCTTCTGCCTGTACACCCACTTTAACTCTTGCTTTTGCTGACTTTTGCTGACTTTGTGTGCCACTGTTTAACAAAGGCTATAAATGCTGACGTTAAAGTGGTTCTAAAGGCTGAAGGTTTTTTATCTTTATGCATTCTATGCATTAAAAACCCTCAGTAGCAGCTCCCCCACACCCCCCCCCCACCCCAATACTTACTCAAGCCCGATCCAGTGATATGCACGAGAGCAACAGCTCTCTTGGGTCTCTGCCTCCTGATTGGTTCCCACTGCTGTCAATCACAGCTCACAGCCAGTGAGAAGGAAGCGGGGGGCAGGACCAACCCCATTCTGTGTGTCTTTTGGACACACAGAGTGGGCCTTGGAAGTGAGCACAAGTGCCCCCATAGAAAGCAGCTTGCTTTGGTGGCAGAGAAAAAGAGGGGCCAGAAGCACCGGCCGAGGACCGGAGAAGAAGAGGAAGATCAGGTCTGCCCTATGCAAAACCATTGCGCAGAGCAGGTAAGTATAACATGATTGTTATTTTTAAATAAAAAAAAATACCTATAATATTTCTTTAACAAATTTCCTGTTATGTGGTTACAACTAACTCCCAATTGTGCTATTGTGTTGTTGCCCTGTTCTATGTGCTCCTGGTGACAACTACAGAAGAAAAGAACAATGGTGTGCATCTAATGTTGGAATGAATGCATGTAGACAGGAAGTGGTTGAAAAGGTTGTAGCAGGGGTGCTCAACCTGTCAGTCCTTGTCAAATCCCAGCTAATCTGCAAGTGCACTGAGCTGCCCCCCGTGGTGCAAGGAAACCACAGCACATCAGTGTGAAAGCAGCCTTATAGGGGGCTCAGGACAGTAAGGGCTTGTTTACATTTCTGTTTTGGGGGGTGGTGAAATCCCATAGTTAATTGTGGCCCATGACTGGTTACCAAATCACTTAAGTGGCCCTTGCTCTTCAAAAGGTTGAACAACCCTGGGTTAGAGGAAATTTGCAGTACTGAGATTCAAGAAATGATAAAACCAGATGAAAATAGTACTCTATGAACTTAAAAAGAAAATCTTGGGATTGTTTATAATAAACAGTAAGGATAGGCCGAACACCCCTCCGGGTTCGCAGCAGAATTCCCGAACAGGTGAAATGTTCTAACTTGAACTGCGAACCCCATTGAAGTCTATGGGAGCCGAGCAATAAAAATCAAAAGTGCCCATTTTGAAGGCTTATATGCAATTGGCCATAAAATGAGTATGGGGGTCTGGGTGCTCCCCCGGGAGACATGTATCAATAATATATTTTTTTTACTGATCATTTTTTCAGGAGCAGTGACTTTATTCATGCTTAAGTGCCAAAATAATGAAAGATTCCTTTTAATATAGTGCCTGGGGGGTCCCCTTAATGTGCCTATAAAGTGGCGCATCTGTAGCATGCATAAAACGTCACGTGTTGTCAGAAGGGGGCGGTGCCCCAGCATGACATAGTCGTATAGCCCCGCCCCTGGCCTATATAAGAAACATCAAACTGCAGAGCGGGCATACGACAGGAAGCCACCCAGGAGGCAAGAGCGTTTTTATTTTTTCTATTTTTCTGTTCTGGCAGGCATCATAATTGACGATGAGCTTACATCAAGGAACCCAATTTTTTTATTTTTTAATAAAGGACTGTTTCTTCTGATTATTCCTTTTTGACACTGTTTTGGTGAATGGGTAGGGGTACAATGTACCCAATACCCATTCACATAGGAGGGGGGTTGGGATCTGGGGCCCCCTTGTTAAAGAGGGCTTCCAGATTCTGATAAGCCCTCCCAGTCTGCAGAGCCTGACAACCACAGCCCAGGGTTGTCAGGAAGAGGCCCCTGTCCAGTGGCGGCTGGTGAAGTTTTAGGATGGGGGGCGCCAGGCCCCGCCCTTCCTTTTGACCCCTCCTACTTATAATAAGCCTCACCCACTATGTCCCCTGTATTCCACATATTGTGTCAGGAGTATACAGCTCAGCATCACAGGACACAGTATACAGCCCTAGCATCACAGGGCACAGTATACAGCTCAGCATCACGGGTGGGGGTAAATTGCAGCCAATATCACGGGTGGGGGTAAAGTGCAGCCAATACCACAGGTGGAGGTAAATTGCAGGCAATATCACAGGTAGGGACAAATTGCAGCCAATATCACAGGTGGGGGTACGTTTGCAGCCAGTATCACAGATGGGGGCACTTTTTCAGCCAGTATCACAGGTGGGGGCATTTTTGCAGCCAGTATCACAGGAGGGTGCACTTTTGCAGCCAATAACACAGGTGGGGGTACTTTTGCAGCC
>BLSH010330949.1:105502-120606 GCA_018402905.1 Glandirana rugosa | reverse complement strand
GCAAACTTACGGTACCAAAAGTCCTACAACTCTCCTGTAGTTCCGCACCAGTGTGTAGTTACGTCCTATGTCGTTAGTAGTCGTGTGGACAAGGACACTCGTGTCGTGTGAACAAACAGAATTTAACTGTTCGACACCAAAGGTTTCGTTCGTTTTAGGAAAGAACATAATTGACGAAGGGCTGGCGCGCGGCAGAAAAGTGCCGCCGCTAAGCGTAAAACCGGTGGGCTACAGGCGGCCGCTCGGCGCTACTCGCCGATGTCCCTTTTCTTGGCGGGACAGTCACCCCGTACCCTGGGTGTGTTCTTACTGTGGGGGGGTTGGGCTAACATGGGCATGAGAGATCTAACTGATCCCAATGACAGGGATCAGTAGATCTCTCATGCCCCACTGACAGGGCGGTTCTTTTCCCTGTAGCCGCTCATCGCGGCTCGCCGGCGGACATCGGGTGGCCAAAATGCGAATCGCCGCCGTGAAAAGACGGCGCGCGGTCGGGAAGCAGTTAATACAAGAAAGGATTTTGCTTGCTTTGGAAACCACAGCTTGTCAATTTAAGACAAACAAGTGTGCTGTGCTCACAGGAACAGGTGTGCTGATGATTGCTGTATCCTGCATTGATGTGTGACCACGCCTTGATGTCCTCTCAACATCCTGAAAACCATGGCATTCAAACGTTCCAAAGTCCTTGCAGTGATGCTCTATTAATATGCTGTGCATAAGGTACAGGTACAAAGCTTACGCATATCGGCAGATGGACCAATACAGACTCTGGAATTCACTCACTTTAGACATCACAGCTGAAACATATCCCCCTATCACAGCACTTTTATGGATAATGGTTGGCATTGACCCCTGGATAAAGCCATTACTACATTTTTAGTTCTTTCCATTGACTGATACTAACGTTGGTCCTTCATAGGTCTATATTTTTTATGACTGTAGAAACACAGTTCCACCTTTTTGATTTTTTCTATTACTTCAACCTTGACCTTTGAGGATAGTTACCTTTTGCCTCTTATCCATTTGGTACCCACAATTTGTGGGGTCACACAATATTTATACTATATGGAGCTGAGGGGTGGATTGGGTTTTAATATATGTAGTGTGTCTTTTATGGTACCATTACTGTGTTGTTTTTTCTTCTTTATTCTACTTTGATACCAATAAATATTGTTTTAACTGATCCAGCGAGTTAGAACCTAATTCACACATCAGGGATGGTTAAGCTCAAAAAGGGTGTTTTATTTTATTTATTTTTTGCAAGTAACTGCATGTTACTTCACAAGACCAAAATATAACAACGCTATTTACCCCAAACTACATACAGCTGTTCCAGGCTTATTACCATCATCGGTGCAGTGAATGGAAAACATAGCAAATGACCACTTCCTACTTTGCTGGTCTAAACATCACTTTCTTATTAATACATGGTTGGTAGTGGTGGCCCGCTCATTAGGGAAGCAGGGACGCCGCCCCCCTAATTCATGTGCCCGGCCCCTAATCCCCATGCAGGGTGCCAGATGCTTGGATTTCAATGAGGTTTTTTTTTAGAAGCACATCATTAGAGCCGGAGGCTGTAATTGACTTCAAAAGCAGAGCACTGCACCCCAAGCCCACCCACATGTGTGATGGATTAATATTCGCTAATGTCTTCCTGCTTCTCCTTCCGGCCAATCAGGAAGAAGGCCCTGAGACCCAATTGGCCAATGAGTCTTAGGACTCCTGGCCAATCGGGTCTCAGGACCCACTTCCCGTTCGGCCAGGAGGAGAAGCAACCCATCTGCAACCTCCTCCCCACACCTCCCCGCGTAAGATAAGGCCATGAATTGCTGCCTTCCCGATCAAGTGCTGGGGGGGGTTAGTGCGAGTGGGGGGGCAGGTTTGTTTGCCACCCCCGCCATATTTCAAGCACCAGCCGCCACTGGTTGGTAGCCAACCAATCAGTCCATCGATTCAACCAATTGAAGATGAATAAATACATAAATAAATTGAAAACCTATATATACAGAACCCTATACGCACGGTTGTGGATAATTTATTGTAACCAAATTAAGGTAAACAATTTAATCAATGTGTTTTTAAAAGCTGTTCTCACCCATGCACACCTTATGATGAACCACATCCCTGAATATGTGTGCAGCAGTGCTTTGTCATTGATTCTGAATGACAACAGAAAGGTACAAGCATTGTGCGGCACTACTACACAATAAGGCTGAATATGAAATTAGCAAAGATAGACCATTATGAATGGCATCCAATGCACTTATACAGTGTAAGTAATGCACCTACCCTTCATTGCATCTTATATTAATACATATATCATATATGATATGTCTATATATTGATGTGAATTAAATTTGGTTAGCGGTGTTGGACAACAAAAGCACCAGCATTTTTTTTTGTGTGTGAAGACTCCCTGAATGGGCTGTCTTAACGGAACAAGAAAAAAAAATGTCCATCAACACACACATTGGTGTGACTGGAATCTTAATGCCTAACTGTAGCTAATATTTAAAAAAATGGAAAAAGGGACATAATCTTCTAGTGCAGTGGGGGGTTTCTGAGGCCGTCCTTTCCAAGTAGCTGAATCTTTCATAGGAGCTGTCCATTCATAGCATTTTCAGGCTCTCTTGATGAGGGCTTGTGACAGCTCTTTAGTTGGATTAACCCCTGCCACATCGGACGATTACGACACCAGGGGCAGACAAGAATTTCTACTAAAAAAAGAGAGATAAGCACAAGGGACACATCCTACTGACTGTAAAGCTTCATACACAATACTGACAGCTCTGGTTGGAGCAGATGTTAGTACAGCGATCTCCCCTGGTGTGTTCTGACAGGGGATGACCCCCGCCAGCGCCACCGGCTGAGCACACTGAACAGGAGCACTGAAAAGGTCGGCAGACCTTTTTTGGTCATGAGCCTTCGACAGAAGCTGCCGCACACTCGGGCCAAATGATGGCCAGTTTCCATTGAACCGGTCTATGTCAGGCACTCCCAGCACAGAGACCGGAACTCAGCGAGAGCCCAGAGTCCCATTCTAACCATTGGTACCCGGAACTCCCGGTCTGGGTCACCTGATCACTGTGACAGCCTCTGATTGGCTATCAAAGTGATCAGTCACTATGAAGCCCACCCCTGTCTTTCTCTCTCTGTGAATGGAGAGGAGAGCTACATTGCATCACTCTCTCTCTTTGCAGAGGGAAAGAAAACAAACTGTGAGTAAAAAAAAAAATAATAATAATAAAAACAAAATTTTTTTTTTTTTTTAATTTACATCAGTATCAGTGTGTCTTACGCAGGATAAAAAAAAAAAGCAAAATGCGAACTATTGCTTTTTAGCTGTACTATGGGTATATACAACAGCTAACATACACAGGGGTTATATTGTTGCAATCATCTGGAGAAGGAGAATTTAATTTGGGTTGTCCTTTGGTGGTAGGTTATGGTAGTAACAAGAAATATGCAGCGAAATTTAAAAAAAAAAAAAAAAATTTTCTTACTATTTCAGGCCAGTTTTCTTATGATAATTAAAACAAAAAAATCAGGAGCTATCTACTACCATTTACCACAAAATGAAAGCCCAATTTGTTCTGAAGAAGAAAAAAAAAACGGTATAATCCACCGGGATGCACAAAGTAGTTGTGATGATATATACGGTTTTACTAACACATGTCAAAATTGCTAAATTGTGCTTAGGCATTAACATTTGTTTTACCCTTAGGCGTGAAGGGGTTAAGCTTTTACAAAAAAAATGGAAGCTGATGGTTTCTAGGCAAAGCTGCACCAGCGTTTGCACTCTCCAGTTTTAGTAAATCAATTAAGTGTATTTCCACCTTTGCAGTCAAATTAGAGAAATCCCAATTATATGTTTGTTATGTGTTGCCATTCACACTGCATGCATAAAATAATTTTAATAACATACTTTTTACCATTTTAGTTGTTCCTTTTAAAGAGGTTTGTACATAGGACTTTATGGGCAGCTTCTATTGCTTATAATCAACAGCAAAGCAAAGCTAATCCAGGCCATAGATGGAGATTTTCTTTCCTGCAGCCATGGTTTGCAGTAAAAAATAGCTTGATTCCCCTGTCAATACAGTCAGTATTGATGGGGAAACCCCTCCAACAGCGCTATTGTCTTCTCCCGGCGGCAGGGGGGGCATCCCAGGCAGGAGAACACACAACATTATTACTGCTAGTGGCTATAGCCGCTGGCAATAATCGCATAGAAAATATGACAGGCTGGTTGAACCCAAGTTGATCGATTGAATAACTTGGTACATTCAGCCTGCCCATACATGGTTAGAATCCTGGCCAGTTCAGCAGGATTCAAAGGTCTATGGCCGGCTTTAGGGATGCACTTGAGGGGCAGCTCTTTAAAAAATGCATAAGCATACAATGCAGAACCCAAGCCTTGAAATCTTCAACACAGATAGTGTTTCAATCTAGTTTACAACTGATAATACGACCTGCTAGCACAGCACTATAGGGTTAAACACGTTAAAGATTAACAGCTGTTTACATAATTATGTTGAACTCCAATCCCCTCTTTAACATTACAGAGCAGGGGAAAGCAAAGTAGGATTTGTAAGCAAGTAGAAAGTACATAAAATGTATTCAGCAACTCAACTTTTTTTTTTTTTAGTTGATGGGAAAATGTAACAAATATACAAGAGGTGTTATCCCATTTAGAGTGGAACCATACTTTAATGTTTTTCAAACCTTGACTGTGAATAGTGTGTAATCACATACAGTATAATGCACAGTGCAACGGCTATTATTGCTCATTACCTATACAGCCTTTGTTACTGCTTAGTCCTATTGCACAATGTTTCTACCTTACTAGCTTCCACTCTTGGTGCAATTCTACCCGTTATGACAAACATATCAAACACAATAAGGTCAATTTTATTTCTTGATTTTGCCCACAATTTCATTTATACCACACAGCATGTAGTTGTGTAAAGCTAGTCAATTCAGAAAACTCAATAATGCTTTTTTTCTTGCCAAATTAAATCAGCTTTTGAAGACGCAGTATAACAACATATTAGACATTATTACTTGGTCGTTATTTTAACAACCAGAATGAAGAAATATGCTGGAAATGCAATTCACAAAGAGAAGATGACCTTTCATCGCATGTTACCGAGGTGTAGAATTATTACCTCCTTCAGGGATACGTTATGACACATTTCAGGTTTTATCTGATGCTTGTTGCACAATGATGAATTGAGGGGAATAGAAATTCTATACAGATATTTTATCATTTTTAAAAGAATGCAATGCTATTGCATGGTGCAGAATAAGAAGGGAACATGTAGTTGGCATTTCTACACAAGTTCATAGTCTCGTATCAGTTTGGACATTTTTTTTTTTTTTACAGTTAGCATTTTTTTAACTAATTTTGGATGACACATCATTTTAAATGTCAGACGGCTCCTTCCATTCACAAAGTGGTATTTTCCTCTTTAAAATTTGAGGTAAAATAGCTTGTTTACTAAAGAGAGTGCAAAATCTGGTGCAGCTGTGCATAGAAACCAATCAGCTTCTATCTTTTTTGTCAAAGCTTAATTGAAGAAGCTGAGGTCAGAAGCTGATTGGCTACCATACACAGCTGCATCAGATGTTCCACTCTCTAGTTTTAGTACAGTGAGGGAAAAAGTATTTGATCCCCTGCTGATTTTGTACATTTGCCCACTGACAAAGAAATGACCAGTCTATAATATTAATGGGAGATTTATTTTAACAATGAAACACAGAATAACAACAAAAAAATCCAGAAAAATGCATTCAAAAAAGGTATACATTGATTTGCATTTTAATGAGTGAAATAAGAATTTAATCCCTATCAATCAGCAAGATTTCTGGCTCCCAGGTGTCTTCTATACAGGTAACAAGCTGAGATTAGGAGCACACTCTTAAAGGGAGTGCTCCTAATCTCAGCTTGTTGCCTGTATAAAAGACACCTGGGAGCCAGAAGCAATCAATCAATCAGATTCCAATCTCTCCACCATGGCCAAGACCAAAGAGCTGTCCAAGGATCTCAGGGACAAGATTTTAGACCTACACAAGGTTGGAATGGGCTACAAGACCATCGCCAAGCAGCTTGGTGAGAGGGTGACAACTGTTGGTGCAATTATTCGCAAATGTTAGAAACACAAAATAACTGTCAATCTCCCATGGTCTGGGGCTTTATGCAAGATCTCATCTCATGGAGTTTCAATGATCATGAGAACGGCGAGGAATCAGCCCAGAACTACATGGGAGAATCTTGTTAATGATCTCAAGGCAACTGGGGCTATAGTCACCAATAAAACAATTGGTAATGCATTAAGCCGTGAAGGACTGAAATCTTGCAGCACCCGCAAGTTCCCTCTGCTCAAGAAAGCACATGTACAGCCCATCTGAAGTTTGCTAATGAACATCTGAATGATTCAGGGGAGAACTGGGTGAAAGCTTTGTGGTCAGATGAGACCAAAATCAAGCTTTTTGGCATCAACTCAACTCGCTGTTTGGAGGGGGAGGAATGCTGCCTATGACCCCAAGAACACCAACCCCATCGTCCAACATAGAGGTGGAAACATTATACTTTGGGGGTGTTTTTCTGCTAAAGGGACAGGAGAACTTCACCGCATCAAAGGGACGATGGACGGGGCCATGTACCATTAAATCTTGGGTGAGAAAATCCTTCCCTCAACCAGGGCATTTAAAATGGGTCGTAGATGGGTATTCCAGCATGACCAACAAATATACACACCACTCAAGCAGTCAAATGATCAGCAAATCACTGCAGGTTCTTCCCCCGGCTCACCACTGTCAATAGCTGATAAACGAAAGAAGAGGATGGCCGTACAATGAATGCCTTTCAGATTTCTTAATTGTCACCATGCCAGACAAATATCACAAGTGACTAGATTACCAGTCAAAGATATTTTGTATTTAATTAAAGTATAACTACAGGAAATTTTTGTCTATAGTTTCGGATAGGGTGGAGAGGTAAAAGGACACCTTTTAGGTTTTATTGTTATCTGTGCCCCTATTAGAGAGGTCCACCCTCTCTACTTCTCCTGTTTACCATTATCATTGAGAGCAAAATGAAAAAACTAACAGGAGGTCTAACCCTCCCTTACTTAATTACCAAATGCATTTAATTATTTATTTGAATTGACAGTTTCAGGATTGCATTCGATATTGAGGCAAAATGTGTCCGGACACCTACATACGTGCAGTATGTACTGTAGGTGTCCGGACACATTTTGCCTCAATATCGCAAGTGATCCTGAAACTGTCAATTCCCTATACTGTTTTGCTGTATTTACCTAAAAAAAAACTTGGTAAATATTGCAAGTAGGTATGGGCCGAACGCCCCCAGAAAAAATCAGAACATGCGAACAGACAAATAATTTGTGCAAACATTGGAATACCGTTAAAGTCTATGGGACCTGAACATGAAAAATAAAAAGTGCTAATTTTAAAGGCTAATATGCAATGTTATTGCCCTAAAAAGTGTATGGGGATCCGGGTCCTGCCCTAGGGGACATGTATCAATGCAAAAAAAGGTTTTAAATTGATAGTTTTTTTCAGGACCGGTGATTTTAATAATGCTTAAAGTGAAACAATAAAAATGAAATATTCCTTTAACCTCCCTGGCGGTGATTATTTCAGATTTTTGGTGCTGAAAGCGGTACCATTATTTTGCATGGAAATTTGGCGTTTTATATTGTAGGCCTGTAATTCTTAGGAATAACTCACTTAAATCTGTCCAAACAAGAGTCTAGTAGACATCCCGGTTATGATAAAGTTTGAAACATGAAATCATAAATTATAACATAATAAATAACTAAAAATAATTATCAAAAATAATAACATAATAGTAATAACATTTATTCAATAATGTAATCAAACCAAAAACACTGACATTTTCTCATTTGCAGAATTGACGCTGTCGTCACTTTCAGTGTCTGACGATAAATTTCCCCAAAAATCAGTATCACTCAATTTTGACGTAAAGGGACACTTTTTGGTTGCCATGGACATTCTCATGTTTCCAGGCAGAAAGAATGACATATATAATATAAAAGTGCATGCAGGGCTCTGGGCAAACTACTAGGGACAAAGGGGATGTGAAATGATTTCATACAGTAATGTAATCTTACAGATTACAGTGTGCTGTATGTATACTGTGTGTTTCACTTTTTGAATTTCCCGCCCGGCTCCGCCCCCGTGCGACGTGACGCTCGCAGGGAACAGAGCCCGGCACACAGAGGCATGGGGACATCGCTGGATCCAGGGGACAAGGTAAGTAACACTGCCTGGATCCAGCGATGCAATCCCGAGTGTGGCTCGGGGTTACCGCTATTTGCAGTGAAAATTCACCCCGAGCCACACTCGGGAATACCGCCAAGCAGGTTAAATGATGTGCCTGGAGGGTCCCCTTAGTCTGCCTGTAAAAGGGCACACCTCTGTGATGTTTAAAACAGTGCCAGAGCAAAATGTAATTTGTAAAGGAAAAATTATCAAATAAAATCATGTTGATGGGGACAAGAGCCTCTTCCACACAACCCTGGGATGTGATTGTGTGTGGTCGGGGGGGGGCTTATCAGAATCTGGAAGCCCCCTTTAATAAGGGGACCCCCAGAACCCGGCCCCCCATGTAAATTCGTATCGGGTACATCGTACCCCTACTAATTCACCAAAAAGTGTCAAAAAAGAAAAAAAAAAAACAGGAGACAATTAGGGACAAGTCCTTTATAAAAAAATAAAAAAATTCATCGTCAATCATGGCGCGCAACGGACCTCATAAAAAAAAAAGCTGAAGAAACTCCTCCTCCATGGGAGGGCTCCCACCGACTGAGCTCACTTTGTTTTGACCGTTTATTTATAGTGAAGGGCGGGGCCACCCAGTGATGTAATTGAGTGACCCGCCCCTCTGACGTCATATGATGTCAGAAGGGGGCATCACCGTGTGGCCCCGTCCTTCACTATAAATAAACTGTCAAAACAAAGCGAGCACAGACAGTGGCAGCCCTCCCATGGAGGAGGAGATGTGCACGCCGTCTGCACACTATGCATTATGTGGCATTCGGTGCCGAAGTCACGCCGAACACCCCATGATGTTCTAAATTTGGGGATCGGGCGAACAATGGAAGTTCGACCCGAACGTATGCTCGGGCCGAACCATTCGCCCATCCCTAATTGCAAGTTGCTTTTGCGAATGGACCCCACAGTAATTTATTTATGTATTTTTTTCTTCTCTATTTTTAGTTTTGTTGATCTGGACTACAGTTTGCTTCTATGTCGTTTTGTACTTGGAAAAAAAAAATGTAAATAAAAAAATATGTCAAGAGTTATATTATGTTGGTTTAAGGAAATGCGCCACACCCCTTACATAATAACTTTGGTATCTGTAGAAATGTATTTGGCAGGACTTTTGAGGCACAACTTACACTAAGTGGTTGATTTACTAACGGCAAATAGACTGTGCATTTTACAAAGTGCAGTTGTACTCTGCAAGTGCAGTGTAGCACTGCCCCCAAGGGGACTGCTTAGAATTTATGGTTCCTCTGCACCGCCCCAACCCCTTAGGCTCTCCAGCCCCCCTGACACTCTTGGTTCAGAGATGGTATTGGGTACACTTTGAACAGATGCTATGGGGTTGATTTACTAAAGCTGAAAAGTGCAATATCTGGTGCAGCTCTGCAAAGAAACCAATCAGCTTCCAGGATTTGTTGTCAAAGCTTGATTGAACAAGCTGAAGTTAGAAGCTGATTGGCTGCCATGTGCAGCTGCCCCAGGTTTTTCACTCTCCAGTGCTAGTAAATCATCCCTTATGACACAAGTTAGAATTATTTACTCCTGGATTTTACTGAAACCAAAGAATTATACACCAGAGCAATTCCAAGCATCAGAGTCCTTAATAATTGCACAGGCTCAGATGGAGAATCCCCTTTTAAAGACAGCTTAAACAATTTACTGAACAAATGTGAGGTAGATACAGTACATGATACAGAGTACATACAACAAGGAGGATCTTTACAATATGCTTACCCAGATTATATTTAGAGAAGCTTGTCCCAAGCTAAAGGAAAGAATCCCAGACCGGCCTATACACTATAATCACCCTGAGGGGAAATTTGGAATAGTATAAGTGAGAACCCGGGACCTTATCAGAATGGCAAAAGAAATTTCCAGGAGGCAGGCATGCGTTATCTTCACCGGCAGTTGGAGCTCTTTCCAATTTGTATCCTATGTATGACACAGTGATTTAAAGTAAGTAAACAGCCAGGCTGGTAAAAAGGTATTCCTCCAGTAGGTTAAAGTAGGGATGTCTGTGTACAGTGTCTTTGTGAAGTGTTAAAGTGGAGGTCCGCGCTTCCCTGCAAAAATTAAAAGTCAGCAGCTACACATACAGCAGCTGCTGACTTTTAATAATAGGACACGTACCTGTCCTGGAGTCCAGCGATGTCTGCACCCGCTGCCGATCTTCGGATCGGGGGTTGGGTGCAGCCGCATCCATTGCGGGTAGCATTACAGCTTCACGCCTGGCACCTTACTGTGCATGCGCGAGGCTCTGCTGCGCTCTGCTATTGGCCAGGCAGCCAGTAGCAGAGCGAGGAGGGAGCCGGGCTGCTGACGTCAGCGGCTGCGGCTGCCGGCCCGAGCTCCTGGATGTGTGGAAAAGGACACCTGTCTAAAGGTGCCAAATGTGACATCTGGGGGGGAGGAATCCAATCAGTGGAAATTCCACTTTTGGTGGATGCGGTGATTACGGCTGTTGGATAAGATGGTGCTGCAATATCCTCTTGCCGATAGCAGTCTGGTGTGAGTGCTCCGGGGTTGACCGGAGGCACTGGATCCCTCTGCAGTAGGCAGCGACCGCTTTCTCCCCCTTTGTGAGGAGATGTGTGTACACCATAAGGCCCAGGAAGAAGAGAGAGCCAAGTGGGCCAGCCTAGCCTTTTATCATCTCTCCCAGCGGCCCCTACCTGTGGACCCCAGCATTCTGGGATGTGTAGTCCCGTCGTAACTTCTTAATTACAGGATGCTGGCTGGATGAACTACCAGTCCCACAATCCTTCCTGCCTGATGCAGAGATATGAAGTTACTTACTTAACACCCGGCACTAGAGGAACAGAACAGTGCACAGAAGATGGCGGGGATAATCTGCAAACATAATAACTGTAGTCCATGGTTGGCTACACACGTGCAAGAAAAAACACTGTTTTTTTATTTTCCTTGAACATGATTGGGTACTTTTTGCAAAGTGAAGCTTTACCTCATTTACTATTCTCTGGAGCAACTATGCTTTGCAAAGTGGACAGTCTATTTGCGTTTAGTAAATCAACCACCAAGTTCCAATATAAAATTCAAAAACATGTATAACATATTTTCAACAATTACAATTTATCCAAAAAATTCATAAAAACAATTTACTAACATACTGTATATCCCCATTTATAGTTGTTATTTTTCCACCACACTACATTTATACCTAAATATATATATAATTAACAAAATATGGCAAGTGTATAGGTTAGTGAATAGCTTTTATGAATTTTTTGGATGCATTTTAATTGTTGCAAATATCTAATAAATGTTTTTGAATTGTATGATGAATAACAAAATATGGCAAGTGGGGTTATATGTTGGTGGATTGATTTTTGATTTTTTTGGATACGTTGTAATTGTTTCAAATATGTAATAACATTTTTTAAATTTTATATTGGAAGGTGGAGTAACTTGTGCCTCAAAAATCGAATGCGTCAAATACATTTATACAGATGCTGAAGTCATATTAAAGTTCTATGGAAACCCATCAATAGGGTTGTAAGGCAAATGGATTTCTCCATGTTACCAATTTAATATCCAAAAACATTTTGGGTAGTTATAGGGATTATTTGCCTTTCCTATACTATCCTATTATTGACAGATATTTATTCTGGCCAGCAGCCCAGGAAAAACGATATTGCAATTCCAAAAATTACTTCACTTCTACATTTAAATTGGTTAGGTGGTAGCAAACTATCCTCTTTAAGTAGAATCTTTATATCCTTAAAGCCAAAGTTTAGGTGTGGCAATTTTTACATTGCTATTGTTCAGCCGGGAAGTAGTATGTGCCATACCTGTGGGACCCTCATAGAAGCTGGAAATCACTGTAGTAGAAACCACTACTACAGTGATCTCCACTACCTTCTGGTTCCTGCGCTGAGTGGCTACCCTGCTCCATTGTAACACAAGATCACTTTCATGGCACAGGCACTATTCAGGGAACACTTGACATTTTCTCAGCTGTATTAAAGTGGTTGTCAAGTCATGACAACCACTTTAAACTACAGGTAAGCCTACAATAAGGCTTACCTGTAGGTCCAGGAAATATCTCCTAAACCTGTATGGTTTAAGAGATATCCCCTGTATCTGTATGTGCCAACGTCATCGGCAGATGCGCACTGAAGAATCAACACCTGGGGTAGCCCAGGGTGCCATTTCTTCTTTATCTGTGCCGTAAATGACGGCTCCCGTGCTCATGCGTGGGAGTGACGTCAGTGTGGCACCGCCAATCACAGCGCTGGAGCCCGCGCTGTGATTGGAAGGAGCCGCAGACCCGGAAAAGTGATGTCGCCGGTCACAGCGTTGTGCTGCAACAGCTTCGTTCCAAGGTAAGTGTTTCATAATGAGCTAGTATGCGCTGCATACTAGCTCATTATGCTTTTGCTTTGCATGTTTTTTTTTTGTGGGGGTGTGGAGCGGCTTTACAACCACTTTATGGGTCTTTTCACACAGGCTTTCCACCCGGGGGACTCCGTTTTGCTCAGCGGGGATCGGTCTGATCCCCTCTGAGCAGGCGGATGACAGGTCCATCTCTGCTCACTGTGCTGAGACTGACCTGTCAGAGTCCCGCTGTCCTCTATGGGGAGATCGGATGAAAATGGTCCGCCTGTCCGTTTTCATCTGATCCCATCCGATCCGAGAAAATAGGGTTTCCATCTGTCTGGATTTCACGGACAGGATCGGATAGCGGCGGATGTTAGCGGATACGTCACTGCTGACTTCCGCTGACCCATAAGGATGAATGGAGGGTCCGATCAGGTCCGCCTGAAAAACTGACAGGCAGACCTGATCGGAAAGCCGTGTGAAAGGGGCCTAAATGAGGAGAGGCATGGTGGCGATGTCATGATATCCACCTCATTCAGACATAAAAGGCAGGGGGCAAATATTGGGACTTTAAATGAAGGCTTGGCTGGGTAGAGGCACAATCTTCCATCCCTATAATTGGAATAAAAAGAAAGCTAAAAAAAGCTAAGTGGGAGGGGATTGGGACTTTAAATGACACACGAGTGTGAGAGAAAGATACTGGATGGATATGGTAAAACAATTTATTTTAGAAATAGAACAATATTTTCATAGTATACATCATATAGTCAATACTCAAATAGGTCAGTACAGACCCAATATATAATATGTGTACATGGATACAAAGATACAAAGCATACGTTTGATGGTATACAAAAAATTGCCCCCATCCATCACATTGATGTGGTTATGTAAAATATTCCATTATCGATAAACCTGCGTTTGTCCATGACCTCCAAGTACCCCTGCAGGGGGTTGGTCTAGAAGACCTTGTAAAAAATTGTCTTAGGTACAACGTTTGACGGCAGCTGGTGGCTCTACGCACGTTTCGTGACTGAATGTCACTCATCAGGAGCAGGCTCGTCACTTGTCTAAGGTAAAGAAAAAAATCATATAGATATATTGGGAAAAAATCACCATGCGGGAGGAAACGATAATCCTCCATAATAAAAATTCCCAAGAAAACCAACCTGTTGTATCCATGGACCGTACACACGCAGGCAGGGAGGGGGGAAGCCAACAAGGGGCATCCACAAACTGGAGCTGAGGCGGGATGCATGGCAGCAAGATCCCCCCAGGCAAGCCGGCATGCAGGCACGGGCGTCTCCAGGGTGAATGTGTGTCTGGTGAAGGAATGGATAGTGATATAAGACTGAGTGGAAGATAATTGTGAGCAGGTGCATCGTGAGGGACTGAGGAACCGTGGTTGGGAAAGTCCCAATCCCCTCCCAGTTAGCTTTTTTTAGCTTTCTTTTTATCCACCTCATCCAGTCAGAAGACACATTGCATTATTTGAGAAAATGCGAAGTGTTCCCTAAATGGCACTTTTGATGAGTAAGCAGTAAGGCAGCAGCTTGGAACGGGACTCAGAAGCTAGCAGCTTTCACTGTAGTAGTCACTCTACTTCCCAGCTTCCACGGAGATCATCACTTTATAGGAATGTTCACGGGCTGTGCCTTTGTGCCTGGGCAGACTCTAATTACCCTGTGCGGCACAGATGCCCCTTGCTGCATGGCTCTTCCTCAACCCACAGTTGTGTCAGCTTCCCTCTTCTCCTTTCCTGCCAGTCGCTGCTGCAGGCACACAGAGGAATGTTTCAAGAGGGAGAGTGGGGAAGGGGCTGGTAAATACAGTGTTCATTCATAACAAGCATAGTAAGCTCAAGGTGCTCATCATATATTTTGGTTCTAATTTTGCCCTTCGTGTGCTTGATCCTTGAAAATAGGTGCTGAGAAAATTTATAAAAGTCCAGTAATGAGACTGTCAAATTCTTCTTCAGTCTTATGTGTTCGCTAAGTATAAACACAATTTTATCAAAAAAATGTTTAAAAATAAAACAAATAAATAACATTTTTAACCACTTCAGCCCCGGAAGGATTTCCAGCTTTAGGACCGGAGCCCTTTTTGCGATTCGGCGCTGCGTCGCTTTAACTGATAATTGCGCGGTCGTGCGACGTTGTACCCAAACGAAATTTGCGTCCTTTTTTTCCCACAAATAGAGCTTTCTTTTGGTGGTATTTGATCACCGCTGCGTCATTTCTGATCTCCGCTATAAACAAAAGAAGAGCAACAATTTTGCAAAAAAAACCCCAAATTTCTTACTTTTTCCTAAAATACAAATCCAAAAAAAAATATAAAAAAACATTTTTTTTCACCGTTTTTGTCCGATTTATATTCTTCCTCATATTTGCAAAAAAAAATCGCAATCGGCGTTTATTGATTGGTTTGCGCAAAACTGGTCGCGTTTACGGATA
>BLSH010330949.1:55188-84979 GCA_018402905.1 Glandirana rugosa | reverse complement strand
GAGATGTGTACACGTTGAACGGCTGGCGGGGTATCGTGTAAATGACGATGTCGCGCCGCCGTGACGTGTCCTAGTACACATATATATTTTAGTCTTATCGTTAGACGGAAAAAATGTAACCGTCTGACGGCAAGACGGACACATGGCTTGCTACTCACCCACGGCCGTCTATAACCCAGGGCGACACATTTTAGTGTCTCCCTCTCTCGGTGGTCACCGTGTGGGAGCTCGGACTATGGACCTTCACGTCCTAGTATATATGTCACCCCTAGATTTCAAACCCGTGGGGTCCATTTTTAAACATAATTACACGTATTTCTTCGGTTCCTTACTACCTTTTCTAATCTGTAATTTGATGCCTTTTGGAGATTTTTCCATCATTCCTTGGCTTCTTTATGCACATTAATACAAATTTTTACCTGGGGTGCCCAAACTTTAGATCCCCACTGTATATATGATCCTGCACTTCCAGGTATCAGGCTCGAGGGTGTGCCACTGGTGGCTCTCTCCCTCTGTGATTTTACACAGCGGGACCCAATATCTGCCGGCACCCACTCATCGTTCGGTACACAGGCAGAACGGCAGTCTGCCAATGTAAAAAAGGCAGATTGCTATTCTGATTTTATATATACACATGATCCTGTGCAGTGCCGCCGCGCTGTAGCAGTAAATGTGCTATGGGGCGGTCGGCAAGTTGCACATGTGTAGAGTATGAATGTTGCATCAATTTTTGTTAACCAAAGTGGAGATTTCCTGTTTCACATTGGGCTTCAGCTTATATAAGAGCAGTGTGAACAGCACTTTTATGAAACTTTCAGGAAGTTTTCAGCAGCTCTCTCTAAGTACCTCCCTAATGAGAGTGCTTGCGCCTGCTTGAAGCTTGTTTAAAATGGAAATTGGCATCTGTGCTCAACATTTACAAACTGAAGTTGAATGGTACTTTAAAAGCTTTAACAAAAGCCTGCTGTTCACATTGCTCATATACAAGCTGAAGCCTGTGTGAAAGAGACCTAAACAATATTATTTTATTTACCAAAAATAATCCAACCATACTGTATCCACCACTTAATGGCCCTGTAATCTATTTTTTTTACAAAATTGTTTCTCAACTGTGTTATTCTGCCTCTTTGCAATGTCCTCCATAAGCTTGTGAACCTCCCCCCCCCCTCCCTCACTTCTGTTTTCCTGGAAAGAGCAGTGCCTGTTTAGTTGTGGTCATGTGCACTACTCTATGCACATAACAGATCACATAGTCCATAGTACATAGCCCATCTTGGGGGCAAGCAAGAGATGTGACGTCAGGTCCACTCTTTGGAACGCAGATTGCTCCATAGGCATGCGCACAGCGTGTGCCGGCAGTGCCTGGGCACACCCTACTCACCCTACCCTACTCACCCTGTGTGGTGACCATTCCTCATGCTTCCTGGCGCCCCCTGTCTCCTCCCTGCAGTGCTGCGAGCTTCCTTCCCACTGCTGCGGGGGATGATTCAGGATGGATGGATGAATGAATGAACACAGTGAGTGATCTGTACTGATCGCTCCTGTGTTCACTCTTAACTGAAGAATAGTAAATTATTTTTACTATGCTTCAGTTTGTAAATGAACAGGAAGCCATAGAGCACTTCCCATTCGTTCACTATTCAGTGCAGCAGAGAAAGGGACTGGGGAATCTCCATCGTCAGTCTCTTTCTCCCTGTTTAGACCCTTAATATTTCAGAAAAGACAGAGAGCCAACCCCAACAGAGCCCAATCATTGAAAAAAATAATAAAAAATAAAAACTACTGACATCGTTCGCTGCCCTACTGACATCAATCTGCTCTACTGACACCGTCCACTGCTGCTGATACACACATATGTGTTTGTGATCTGGGGTGCACACCCTAATGAAATAATCTGCGCACACCAATGGATTGCGGCTTTGAGTTCCAGAGCAGTGGTTTCACATGCCCACATACAAGGGGATAACTTTGTAAGTGTGCAATTCGCTTAATATTTTTTTACCAATAAAAAACGGAATTATGCTATGGAATTCTTCTGGTTCTATTTCCCTATACCCTTATGAGGAGCTTTAACCTACCTGCTTTTTTTTTTTTTGCACAAAGCACTGATTGCTCTTTTGTTGTGAAAGTTTATATGAACTCTGCAATGCGGAATATGATAACTATTATGTGATAAGGTTGTATATATTTTAATGCTGAGACAGCGCTGGGTACATATATAAATATACCTGAATGGAACACACACATTTTTAACTCAGCAGCAGTCTTATAAGTATAATCCCTGTAGCCATGGCCCCAGCCCCCAGAGACCCAATGGTGACCTCCAGAGCCAGTGACAGCTGACATCCATCTTCATAGGGTGGGTTACTGGGTATGGTGGGTGCAAATAGAAGAATTGAGCTGGGCACAAGACACTTTGATGATGCAGAACAAAAGAGATTTATTTTCTCTTAAAGAACTGGGGAGAGAGGGTTAGGGCCACGACACCCTTTGGATGGGTGCAAAGGCACTTAGCAGACTCCGAGACTCGCAAAAAATAGAACAATAAGGTAAGTGTATAGTCCTACAGGCCTTCACACTGAACTGTGCCTGACAAGAACTATTTCCTTTGGTGCTGAACTTGTACTTTTGACTTCAACACAGATCTGTACACATACCAAACTTGGTATCCCCGTTGTGTAGATCTGGCCTCCATCTCACAGTCTCCCACTGCAGCTTCATGAACTTGAACTTACAGTCTCTTAAAGTGGTTGTCAACTTGTGACAACCACTTTAACCTACAGGTAAGCCTATGATAAGGCTTACCTGTAGGTGCCCTGCATATCTCCTAAACCTGTACGATTCAGGAGAATCCTGAATCCGTTCCTCCACTGCGACCGTGCCGTGACTGGCGGCGATGCATAGTAGCCCATTATGATTCTACTTTACAGGGGAACATAGAGGAAGTAAATCCCATCTGGGTTTACTTCCTCTGTAACAAGACTCCTTGGACTCCCACTGCCTCTGGGTCCCTTGAACTTCACACAGCCAACCGCTGTACCTTCCGAGTGTCCCCACGCTGACCTGCTGGGTCCCTTACTCGGCTTTTCAGCTCAACTGCTGAACTCTCTTGCAAGCATCACCCTTACTGTCCTGCTGGGTTCCTAGCTTGACTTCCGCTGAGACTTTCCCAACTGTTCTACCGTACCCGGTTAGTGAAAAGGGCTTCTCTGGTACTCTCTCAGACTCTGAACTCTGGCCTCTGATAACAGGAGCGTTTTCCCTTGAGGGCGACAGTTTCCCCTTTACCTCTGACCCTGGTTCACACTTTGCCTCTGGCAACAGGAATGGTTATCCTCTTTTAGCAACTCTGTCCCTTCACCTCCAACAAATGGGGGTTCTGCGGCCAGCAGAACCCGTGCAACATAGTTAGGCTTCCGACATGAAGCCTCAACCCCCAGCAGCTGCTTCTTGTCCTGTGTAGGGATGGGCCGAACGGACCCCTGTTTGGTTCACACCACAACTTTCGAACACCGCAAAAGTTTAGACCCAAATAACGAACCCCATTAAAGTCAATGGGACCCGAACGTCAAAATTCAAAAGCGCCCATTTTGAAGGCTTATATGCAAGTAATTGGGCATACAATGGTTATAGGGGTCCGGGTCCTGCCCTGGGGGAACATGTCAATGAAACATCAATGAAAAAAAGTTTGTGAAAAACTTAATTTTTAAATGAGCAGTGATTTTTTTATTTTTAAAGTGAAAGCATAAAAATGAAAAATGCCTTCCAATATAGTGCCTGTAAAGTGGCAGATCTGTACCATGTCTAGAATCTGCTGCAGCAATAATTGCATTTATAAAGCCAAAACATATGACATTGTCCCTGCAAGCTGCCTTTATTTTGCTCAGCAACAGCTGGGGAGCCAGTGTGTATGATGAGGCCACAATGTAGTGCTGGGAACAAGATTAGAGATCTTTTGGATAAATTCTGGTGTCACTTTGACTTTGGATAGCAGTAACGGGTGCAGAACAATTGGGCTTTGGGTGTTGGTGGTGCCTTCACACCATAACCCTATAGAGGTGCTCTTCATGAAGGTATTGGCCTTTCTGTAAAAAAAAATTGCAATGATATGCACCTGTCAAACAGGTGCATAAAAATTTGTCTTTGGGTGTCGGTGGCGCCTTCCCACCATACCCCTATAGAGGTACTCTTGATAAAAGCAAGAATTGGCTTTGCTGTAAAAAATTGCAATGATATGATGTCGGCCTCCTTGGGGTTGTGCCGCCTCACCTTCAGTTTCCTCCTCTGCTCTATCTGGCACCCAAGTCGCATCAGTGACCTCATCATCATCTCCAACTCCTCCATCTTTATCATCATCATTACCACTGGAGACAATTTGGCAATACGCTGCAGCTGGGGGAACATGAATGCCAATTTGTCTACCAGTGTTCTCCACTCTCTAGTCTCATGTTCCTGTCATCCTTAACCTCAGAACCAACATCTGAATCCAGTAATGGCTGGGCATTATCAAGGTGCAAGTGGCTGATGCTGTGGTCAGATAACTCAGCTAACTCCTCCATGGCTGATGTTGGGGTTATGGCAGGAATAGATGTGGACAAGGAGGCAGGTTTATACACTCTGGCAACTGCAGGGGACTGCACACTTGTCTCTGATTGGTGACCTAGGATGAGGAGGATGAGGGAGGTTTAGTAAGCCAGTCCAACACCTCCTCTGCATGCTGTGGCGGGATAGCACGGGCAAACTCACTAAACAGAGGAATTGATGCCCTGCCTGAGGACTGACCTCCAGCTTTGACGGTGGACATATTTGTTGCTGGCACCCTTACAGTGCCACGGGAACGTCTGCCTCTCCTTGTTGTCCCAGACATTATTGGGAGGGAGGGGGTGGTGCTTGTTAGCAAATGTAAAGAAGAAATGGAAAAATCTGTACGTAGATGCACTTTAATAAATGTAAAGTGGTGTGTGGTGCACTTTAATTTGAGTACTCACACTACACAAACACACTCCACGGATACACTATAATATAGCAAAATGTAATGTGGCAAACGTACAGTGACGCACAGAACTATATAGTGTTAAACTGGCAGTAACACATGCAGAAGTAAATGGCGTTAAACTTGCAGTAACGCACAAAACTATATGGTGTTAAACTGGCAGTAATGCACACAAAAGTATATGGAGTTAAACTGGCAGTAACGTACAAAACTATATGGTGTTGAACTGGCAGTAATGCATGCAAAATTATATGGCATCAAGCTGGCAGTAACGCACACAGAACTATATGGCATCAAGCTGGCAGTAACGCACACAGAACTATATGGCATTAAGCTGGCAGTAACGCACACAGAAATATATGGCGTTAAACTGCCAGTAATGCACACGAAACTATATGGCATTATACTGGCAATAACGCACACAAAAATATATGGTGTTAAACTGGCAGTAACACACACAGAACTATATGGCATTAAGCTGGCAGTAACGCACACAGAAGTAAATGGAGTTAAACTGGCAGTAACGCACACAAAACTATATGGCGTTAAACTGGCAGTAATGCACACAAAACTATATGGCATTAAACTGGCAGTAACACGCACAGAAGTAAATGGCGTTAAACTGGCAGTAACGCACGCAAACCTATATAGCGTTAAACTGGCAGTAACGCACACAGAACTATATGGCGTTAAACTGGCAGTAACACACACAGAAGTAAATGGTGTTAAACTTGCAGTAACGCGCACAGAACTATATGGTTTTAAACTGGCAGTAACGCACACAGAAGTAAATGGCGTTAAACTTGCAGTAACGCGCACAGAACTATATGGTTTTAAACTGGCAGTAACGCACACAGAAGTAAATGGCGTTAAACTTGCAGTAACACACACAGAACTATATGGTTTTAAACTGGCATTAATGCACACAGAAGTAAATGGCATAAAACTTGCAGTAACGCAATCAAATATATGGTGTTCAGACCATCACTACACTGACACTATCTGAACTGTCCCTATTCTAGCTATACACTAATGTAAAGATTAATGACATGGTCTCACTACACTACACTGAAACTATCTGAGCTGTCCCTACTCTACATATACACTAATGCAGTGTTTTTCAACTCCAGTCCTCAAGGCACACCAACAGGTCATGTTTTCAGGATTTCCATGAGTTTGCACAGGTGATTTGATCAGTTTCACTGCCTAAGTAATTACCACAGCAGTTTCATCTGAGGGAAATCCTGAAAACATGACCTGTTGGTGTGCCTTGAGGACTGGAGTTGAAAAACACTGCACTAATGTATGTATGAATTGCACGGTCTCACTACACTACAGTAAAACTATCTGAGCTGTCCCTACTCTAGCTGCACACTATGCAAAGCTGAATGATGGTCCTCCTCACTACACTCACACTATCCCTAGACTGACACTAAACTAATATTCTACACTGACAATTGAAGCACAATAGCACAGTATAGCACACTACCTAACTAATAGCACTGAACAGAGCCCTGTTCTATCTCTCTCCACGCCAAAATCAGATTGAAAATGGCTGCCATTGAAAGAATACTTTTATACTGTGGGGCGGGAATGAGCCATGATTGGATAAAGTCATGATGACAGTGTCCAATCATGACTCTGACAGTGCCCTGTGCCCTGATTGGCTGAAGCTTTTACTGCTACAGCCAATTAGAGCTTGCAATGCACCGTTCAGTGCCGCATTGCATTTTGGTCTGTTCGGGGGCGGGGGGGCGAATGAAAGGTTCGAACGACCCGTTTGTTCGGATGTTTGCCGAATAACTGAACACCGAAAGTTCGGCGCAAACTTATGTTCGGCCCGAACCGTTTGCCCATCCCTAGTCCTTGGTAGGCCCCAGACTGCATAGCAAACAGGAGCTCTAGATCTAGCAAACTAGATTTGACAGCATCCCAGTTCAAGACCAGGGTGCTACATCACTAATATCACATACCCATTGCAGCGCAGGGATCACAGAATTTAGGCAAGCAAGAGATGTGGCTATGTTCCTACATACAGTAAGACGATGGAAAATGAACATAGTCACGCTCTAACAGAAAGTTAGATCACAGCAGCAAACAAAAAACAAAATAAAAGGAATTTGTAGGAGAGCAATTGAAGGTACTTTGAGTTAGAAATGAAAACTTGAATAGATTATACACAGCAGGAGCTGATATGTGGGTACCGCGGATTCGATGTTAAGCAGAGAGCCTGAAAGGCGATGTAAACAAGGCAGATCCCCCTTCTGTCAGTAGGGAAGGCATTGATTCTGTGTTCCTGCAAAGCAGGAACATGGATGGATCAATGCCTTCCCCTAGTAAAAGTACCTCCCCCACAGTACACAAATACTGGCTAGGCCTACAGTTAACCCTTTGATCGCCCCTGATGTTAACCCCGTCCCTGCCAGTGTCATTAGTACAGCGACATTGCTTATTTTTTTAGCACTGGTCACTGTATTAGTGTCACTGGCTCCTAAAAAGTGTCAGTGTCTGATTTATCCACTGCAATGTCGCAGTCCCATTATGAGTCGCTGATCGCTACCATTACTGGTAAAAAAAAAACCAAATCCATAAATATATCTCATATTATATGGGATAAAATTTATATATATATATTTTTTTTTTACCAAAAATATGTATCAGAATACATATTGGCCTAAATTGATGAAGAAATTAGATTTTTCAATTTTTTTTATTGGATGTGTTTTATAGCAGAAAGTAAAAAACATTGTTTTTTTTTTCAAAATTGTCTGTCTTTTTTTGTTTAAAGCCCAAAAATAAAAAACGCAGAGGTGATCAAATACCACCAAAAGAAAGCTCTATCTGTGGGAAAAAAGGGACATACATTTTATTTAGGTACAACATCGCACAACCTCAGCTAAAGTAACGCAGTGCCATATCACAAAAAATGACCTGATCATCAAGGGGAATACATTTTTCAGAGGTCAAGTGGTTAAAGGTGGCCAGTCCATGGAAATGTCAAAGTTATGTGTTGTTTTTTAAAGGAAAGAAAAACAAATACAGAACAAAAGCTACAGAATGTTTAAGTCCAAATTTGTGAATAGTCTCCTACTGGTATATTAGGTGCATGCAGTTAGTTAAATTGACACAAGAGGGCAGCATTGACATGCATATAAAGCAAGATTGCTTCCCTTCATGGAGAGTGCAGGGTACATTAAAACATAATTGTATAAGAAAATATAGATTGAGTAATCAAAGGAAACGATGAAAACCTTGTCAAAAATAATATGAAATCAATGTTAAATTCTAAACACTAAATAAGCACTTAGGAACCATCACAGTTTCTATTTTATTGTCAAAATGTCCACTTTTCTAATACAATTCAGTTTTTTTGTTTTTAATTAGTAAAACTTTAGCAAGGATTGTGCTGTTGATTGTAGTTACATTTTAAGTTAAACATATGGGGATGTCGTGGTGAGATCATGGGTTTTATTTTCTATATATATTTTTTTTTTCACATTTTATGACAATGCAATTTTGCACCATATGTTATGATACTGCTGTGATAGTGGGCTCTCGGAGGCTGCCTTGTGTTTGTGTTGGATCCTTATTACGTTTTATATTTGTTTTGAAGGAAAATGACTATGGTACTCAGTAGAATATGCCTGCAAAACACTTTCATGAAAATGAAGGATAATTGTATGAAATTAAGGATGGAATTTGGGATTAAATCAAAACGATAGATACTGGATTTCTTTACCCATTTCTTTTTAGTACCCTTCCATGTAAATGCATGGGGATTCTTCCTCCTAATGATCACTTTTTGTTCTCTTTTCTTTTTAAAGAATAAGGAATGACGATCAGAAGCCTGAAATACAGCGGTTCCTAGCAAAAGGACCTTCAGCTTGGAAAGGGACTTCATACAGCCACCCCCCACCCCCACTAGTTAACCACTTCAGCTCTGGAAGGTTTAACCCCCTTCATGACCAGGCCATTTTTGTGCGATACGGCACTGCGTTACTTTAACTGCGTGGATGTGCAACGCTGTACCCAAATAAAATTGATGTCCTTTTTTTCCCCACAAATAGAGATGTATTTTGGGGGCATTTGATCACCTCTGTGTTTTTTATTGTTTGCGCTATAAACAAAAAAACCTGACAATTTTGAAAAAAATATATATATATTTTTTACTTTCTGCTATAAAACACACCCAATAAAAAATGTAAAAAATCTAATTTCTTCATTAATGTAGGCCAATATGTATTCTGCTACATATTTTTGGTAATAAAAAAAACACAATACATGTACTGTATATTGATTGTTTTGCGCAAAAGTTATAGCGTCTACAAACGATGGTATATTTTTATATAGTAATGGCGGCGATCAGTGACTTATAGCATCAGACGTTTCATGGGACAGATCGGACACCTTAACTGACACTTTTGATACATTTTGGGGACCAGTGACACTAATGCAGTGATCAGTGATAAAAAGATGCAATGTCACTGTACTAATGACACAGGCTGGAAAGGGGTTAACATGAGGGGTGATCAAAGGGTTAAATGTGTTCCCTGGGAGTGCTTACTAACTGTGGGGCAGATGCTTTGACTGGGGGAATGTAAAGATCCCTGTTCCTGCTTAGCAGAAATACAGGATCAGCAAATTCCTCTCTCACAGACCACCGTTCTGCCTCTCTACGAACGATCCGTAGGTCCCAGCGGACATAGCATCCGCCGGACCAGCTGACTGGCTCCTGATGTGTCCAATCACAGCGGGAGTGGGTGATTTTTTTTTAGTACCGTTTCTTTCTTTTTTTTCCCCTCCACCCCCACCATCATTCTTGTCTAGGCAGGATGACATATCCTACTCCTGCAGCCTCCTAATATATCCCCTTTCCCATACCCCAGGAGGCTGCAAGAACCCATTCAAAGAACAGCGGGTGGGGGGTAGCGGGTGTGTATTATTCATTTTATTATTATGCAGGACTTTTTATAGTACCAACAGTTTGTGCAGCAAATGTATAAAATACAGTTCAATGCAGAAGTAATAGGAGGGCTCTGCTCATGGAGCTTACAATCTAAAGGGAGGAGGAGGTGGTACAAAAGGTAATAGCTGCAGGGGATGATCTGATGGAGGTGACTCAAGTACAGTTTTTAGGTGGAGGTGGGCTAAACTTCCCTGAATAAATGAGTTTTCAAGAATCTCCTAAAGGCAGACAAGGTAAGAGCCAACCAGACATACCGGGGCAGGGAGTTCCAGAGGATGGGAGAGGTTCTGGAGAATTCCTGCAGGCGAGCATAGGTAGCAAGGGAGCTAGAAAGCAAGATGTCTTGGGAGGAGCTGAGTGGCCAATTTGGTGGAGATGAGGCTAGGGATGTAACTGGGGACAGGGTTGTGGATGGCCTTGTATGGTTAGTGTTTTGCATTTTATGCATTGGGCTACTGGAAGCCAGTGAAGGGCTTGGTAATGAGGGACAGCAGTCCCGGGTTGGCTAGTAAGGTAAAGTGTATCATTAGGGGGACCTAGCTGCCTGAGCCCAGAAAAAGCAGCATGGCTCCCAATGATTGAGTGCATCAAGATGGCGGCATTGGAGCCAGGCTGTGGAACCTGATCAGTGGACAACTCTGGGCAGGAGAGTATGCTTTCTGATGAGAGTCCAGGGTCTCAGGTAATGTGTATAGGTGAGGGGAAGAGTGAAGTTCCTCTTTAACCCCTTTCTGCCCACCCCTAGCATCCCTTTAAAGCGAAACTAGACTCCCAGAAATACTCACCTCCTCCTTTCAGCAATGCAGCTGGTAAATCCCTTGCTGGCTGCTGGTATCCTGCCCCAGTCCGTTATTCTGGCACAACCATGGGCAGCTGAGATTTGTATATTCAACAGAAGACTGCAAGAAGGCAGGGAAGTGTTTGTTATTGCTGAAGAGACATTTAGGCCTGATTCACATCTATGCAGGTTGCAGTTTGCATATTCCAGGTGCATTTTGCATCTTTCAATACACATTTTTGATCCACTGAAGTCTATGGAACCAAAAGCCAGAAAAAAGTCAATGACCCTTTCAATAAAATGCACAGATGTGAACATGACCCATAGGAAACCATGTAAAATGGACTGTAGTGTGTTTCTGCAAACCTGAAAATGCACTAAAAATGCATAGGTGTGAATCAGGCCTTACTTGATTTGTTGAAGAGTTGATTTACCAAAGGCAAATAGACTGTGCACTTTGCAAGTGCAGTTGCCCTATAAAGATGCAGTTGCTCCAGAGCTTAGGAAATGAGGTGAAGCTTCACTTTGCAAATAATAGCCAATCACATGTAAGGAAAAAAATGCATTTATTTTTTTTCGCACATGATTGGATGATGATAGTCTCATTTACTAAGCTCTGGCACAACTGCACGTCCAAAGTGCAAAGCCTAGTTGCCATAAGTAAATCAACTTCAATTTTTTTTTAATTATTTATAGTGCCTGGAAAAAGTATTCATACCCCTTGACTTTTTCCACATTTTGTCATGTTACAACCAAAAACATAAAAGTATTTTATTTGGATTTTATGTGATAGACCAACACAAAGTGGCTCATAATTGTGAATTGGAAGGAAAATGATTAATGGTTTTCAACATTTTTTACAAATAAATATATGAAAAGTGTGGGGTACATTTGTATTCAGCTCCCCTGAGTCAATACTTTGTAGAACCGCCTTTCCCTGTAATTACAGCTGCAAGTCTTTTGGGGGATGTCTCTACCAGCTTTGCACATCTAGAGAGTGAATTTTTTGCCCATTCTTCTTTGCAAAATAGCTCAAACTCTGTCAGATTGGATGGAGAGCGTCTGTGAACAGTAATTTTCAAGTCTTCCCACAGATTCTCAATTGGATTTAGGTCTGGACTTGGGCCATTCTATCACATGAATATGCTTTGATCTAAACCATTCCATTGTAGCTCTGGTTGTAGGTTTAGGGTCGTTGTCCTGCTGGAAGGTGAAACTCCACCCCAGTCTCAAGTCTCTAACAGGTTTTCTTCTAAGATTGTCCTGTATTTGGCTCCATCCATCTTCCCATCAACTCTGACCAGCTTCCCTGTTCCTTCTGAAGAAAAGCATCCCCACAACATGATGCTGCCACCACCATGTTTCACAGTGGGGATGGTGTGCTCAGGGTGATGTGCAGTGTTAGTTTTCCGCCACACACCGCGGTTTGATTTTAGGCCAAAAAGTTCCATTTTGGTCTCATCTGACCAGAGCACCTTCTTTCAAGTGTTTGCTGTGTCCCCCACATGGCTTCTCGCAGACTACAAATGGGACTTCTTATGTCTTTCTTTCAACAATGGCTATTTTCATGCCACTCTTCCATAAAGGCCAGATTTGTGGAGTGTACAACTAAGGCTGGATTCACACCTATGCATTTTTAGTGCTTTTTGCATTTTTGCAGATTTGCACTACAGAATGTGTTCCATTAACGATGTTAAACGATTGAAGTGCAAATCTGCAAAATGCAAAAATCACTAAAAATGCATAGGTGTGAATCCAGCCTAAAAGTTGTCCTGTGGACAGATTCTCCCAACTGAGCTGTGGATCTTTGGTTGTAACATGACAAAATGTGGATAACGGCAAGGGGTATGAATACTTTTTCAAGGCACTGTAAGTTTAGTTTAACCACTTGCCGACCACAGTCTGACGGCGACAGAGTGGCTCGTTATCGCAAACTGCCGTCATATGACGGCAGCTGCGATAACTAGTGCTGTGAGCGCACGCGTGCCGCCGGAAGGAGCAGGTAGGGCGGACTCAATCGCCGCCAGCTACCCGCGATGCCCCCCCCCCGCAGTGAAAGAATGGAGGTCCGTGTATGTAAACATGGATCTCTGTTCTCATAGAGGGGGAAGGGCAGTGATCACAGGCTTCCTCTATATGGAAGCCGTGATCATCCCCTTTCCCCAGCCAGGGCAGCCCACACACAGTTAGAACATGCCCAGGGAACACAGTTAACCCTTAGAGCGCCCCCTGCAGGTTAACCCCTTCCCTACCAATGGCATTTACACAGTAATCAGTGCATTTTTATAGCACTAATCGCTGTATAAGTGGCAATGGTCCCAAAAAAGTGTCAATGGTCCGACATGTCTGCTGCAATATCGCAGTACCGCTAAAAATCGCAGATTGCCCATCCATTAAGGGCACACGGGTGCAGCCCCCTCTATCATGCCACCCCCTATATGAGTAATAGATATTTTCATGCATAGCATGAATCTACCCACGGCCGCTGCGGCCACCACCTATTCATGCGTCCAGCCCCTTTAGGACGCCGGGCGCATGAATTACAGTGGCGGGGGTGTTTTTTTGAAGCACCTGAATAGAGCCATAGGCTCTAATAGGCTTCAAAATAGGGACTCGGAGCGCAGAACATTGCGTTCAGAGCCCACCCAGGTGTGTTAGAAAAGCAAATGAATATTCCCTTTTCTAACACTGAACCGTCTCTCCGCCAATCAGGAAGTGCGGGTCTGATACCCGGCTACATTTGATGGGCACAGTGGCTGCATTTGATGGGCATGATGGCTGCAATTGATGGCCCAGTAGCTGCATTTGATGGGCACAGTGGCTGCAATTTATGAGCACAGTGGCTGCAATTGATGGCAGAGTGGCTGCATTTGTTCACACAGTTTGCTGCATTTGATGGGCACAGTGGCTGCAATTGATGGCACAGTAGCTGCAATTGATGGGCACAGTGGCTGCATTTGATGGGCACAGTGGCTGCTATTGATGAACACAGTGGCTGCAACTGATGGGCACAGTGTCCGCATATTACGGCACAGTGGCTGCATTTGATGGGCACAGTGGCTGCAATTGATGGCACAGTGGCTGTATTTGATGGGCATAGTGGCTGCAATTGATGGGCACAGTGGCTGCAATTGATGGCACAGTGGTGGCTGCATCTGATGGCATGGTGGCTGCATTTGATGGGCACAGTGGCTGCAATTGATGACACAGTGGCTGCATTTGATGGCACAGTGGCTGCAATTGATGACACAGTGGCTGCATCTGATGGCACAGTGGCTTCATTTGATGGGCACAGTGGCTGCAATTGATGGCACAGTGGCTGCATTTGATGGGCACAGTGGCTGCAATTGATGGGCACAGTGGCTGCATTTGATGACACAGTGGCTGCATTTGATGAGCACAGTGGCTGCAATTGATGGGCACAGTGGCTGTAATTGATGGGCACAGTGGCTGTATTTGATGGGCACAGTGGCTGCAATTGATGGGCACAGTGGTTGTGATTGATGACACAGTGGCTGCATTTGGTGGCACAGTGGCTGCGATTGATGGCACAGTGGCTGCATTAGATGGGCATAGTGGCTGCAATTGATGGGCATAGTGGCTGCATTTGATGGGCACAGTGGCTGCATTTGATTGCACAATGGCTGCATTTGATGGGCACAGTGGCTGCAATTGATGGCACAGTGGCTGCATTTGAGGGGCACATTGGCTGCAATTGAAAGCACAGTGACTGCATTTGATGGCACAGTGGCTGCATTTGATGGAGACAGTGGCTGCAAATGATGGGCATAGTGGCTGCATTTGATGGGCACAGTGGCTGCATTTGATGGCACAATGGCTGCATTTGATGGGCACAGTGGCTGCAATTGATGACACAGTGGCTGCATTTGATAGCACAGTGACTGCATTTGATGGCACAGTGGCTGCATTTGATGGACACAGTGACTGCAATTGATGGGCACAGCGGCTGTATTTGATGGGCACAGTGGTTGCAATTGATGGCACAGTGGTTGCATTTTATGGGCATAGTGGCTGCATTTGATGACACAGTGAGGCTGCAATTGATGTTTTTATTTCAGTGTTATTTCATAATTTTGTTTGCACCCTCCCCAAAAATTTTGAGCACCGGCCACCACTGTTCACAGGTAATACCTTTTGTTTCACTTGTTCCCCTCCTCCACCCCCTTTTAGGCCCTGCTAACTATTTTCTTTGAATTGAATTGTAACTGTACTGTTTCCCTTTATTTTGTAAAGCACTGTGCAATCAGTTTGCGCTATACAACTCCAGTGTCATAGAATAGTTGCAGGCAGTAACCCCTACCAAGTTACACCTGGTCTCTGCCTGCTACCCACCTCCGAGAACCATCCCTTGGTCCCACCCCCTACCCATGTCCCAGTACCTCCCCTACAGAACCAAGTATCATTTTGTGATGCTAAGTAATCTGTATAGAGTGTGTTAATCATAAAAGCAGTACATTTGATCCCCTGCAGCCACCAACAATACACCCCCCCCGCAAGAATCTCCACAACAGAACACCACCCTCAGCAACAATAGATCCATCCTAGCAACAATAGACCCTGTTAGCAACAATAGATCTCCCAGCAGCCAGCAACAATAGATCTCCCAGCAACCAGCATCAATAGACCTCCCCCTCAACAGTAGATTCTACCCAGCAACAACTCACCTTCCGGCAACAATAGATCCCTCAGTGACAATAGTTCCCCTACCAACCAGCATCAATACCCCCTCAGCAAACCCTACCACCATTACAAACATTCAGCGCTGGAGGTGCCCGAACTGCATTCTAGACATGTGCATTACAAAAAAGTGTTCTGTTTTGTTTAGAATTGTTAATCTAGTTATTTAGTTAAATTCAGCTGATTTGTTCAATTAATATTCGGAATTAGTTTTAAGTCTTTTTCTATTTTTTTTTAATTTTGCCGATTTTTTTGATTCAAAGCGTTCAAAATCGATAAATTTGGAACTGGTCCAATCGGAAATTTTGGATTTTTATTTTTTTTTTTTTATTCGAATGTGGCAAAGTGAACAAACAAAAGAAAAATCTTCATCAAATGATTACAATGACTCTTTAAATCACCTTTGTCTTAACTAAAACAGCATTATTTTGAAATGGTACTCTAATAACACCCACAGTCTTTGATTTCAGAAGAATGTTTACAGTTAGAATTTGACTGGCGTTTGATGTAAAATTTGATTTGAATTTCGAAAATTTGGATGCATTTCATCTCATTATTCAGAACATTCGGTAAATTTAATTTATTGTGTAATTTGGAGATTCGGATATATATATATTTATTTGGAATGAAATGAGCCACACATGTCAATTGCATTCCCTCATGTTCCCACTGAAAAAGAGTCCTGCATATATAGCCAGTGGCATGTTATCCATGTGTGCAGAGTGTGCGGTGCACACGGGCCCCAAGGTAAGGGGGGCCCAATGTGCCCTGTCACACTCTGCACACATGGAGTAAAATAAATGCATTGCAAATAGTTGTGCATCCATCATTTTTCTGGGCCCCCCAAGTGGCAGTACATGCAGCAGCTATGGAACTTTTTACCGGTTCCCCCACACAGGCGGCGTCGGTCGGCTGCATTTCCTGATGCTTAGATTATAGTTCCGGCTGCCACCACCCACAGCCATTGGAAGTGCATGGCGGAGTGATATCTAGGCTAGCATGGCCGAGAGCGGAGGGCGGAGCTGTGCAGAGAGGGAGAGCGGCACGGATGCTGAGAATGGAAGGTGGCGTTAGGAGGTGGCAATGGTGGGGGTTACATGGCTGACACACAGAAGCCTGAATCAGCCAG
Organism: Glandirana rugosa; assembly: GCA_018402905.1. Lineage (NCBI taxonomy): Eukaryota > Metazoa > Chordata > Amphibia > Anura > Ranidae > Glandirana > Glandirana rugosa. The sequence goes on along the minus strand of BLSH010330949.1, from coordinate 68,415 downwards.
AGGTACAAATGTTTTGGTAAATGTCAGTTTATATGTTAAGTGTCACAGGCTGCACTGTCACTATTGATCTGACAACAGGAATGTCAGACAACTTTTCACAGGTCACTGCACAGTAACCTAATTCTCTAGTAACCTGGTGTCTATTTGTTTTGCAATTAGCACTTAGGATGCTTTCTACACTGCAATGTTGTGTACCTGAGCAGCCAGTCAAAGAACACTAGCATTTTTTGTGTTGTGGGACTGTTAGCCACTGTACCCAGCCACCAACTGCAGCATGTCACTAGGCAGCCACCTACTGCAGCATTTCACCAGGCAGCCACCTACTGCAGCATGTCACTAGGCAGCCACCAACTGCAGCATGTCACTAGGCAGCCACCAACTGCAGCATGTCACTAGGCAGCCACCTACTGCAGCATGTCACTAGGCAGCCACCAACTGCAGCATGTCACTAGGCAGCCACCAACTGCAGCATGTCACTAGGCAGCCACCAACTGCAGCATGTCACTTGGCAGCCACCAACTGCAGCATGTCACTTGGCAGCCACCAGATGCAGCATGTCACTTGGCAGCCATCAGATTCAGCACGTCACTTGGCAGCCACCAGATGCAGCATGTCACTAGGCAGCCACCAGTTGCAGAAAGTCACTAGGCAGCCACCAGATGCAGCATGTCACTAGGCAGCCACCAGATGCAGCATGTCACTAGGCAGCCACCAGATGCAGCATGTCACTTGGCAGCACCAGGTGCAGCATGTCACTGGGCAGCCACCAGGTGCAGCATGCCCCTAGGCAGCCACCAGGTACAGCATGCCACTTGCCAGCCACCAGATGCAGCATGTCACTTGCCAGTCACCAACTGCAGCATGTCACTAGGCAGCCACCAACTGCAGCATGTCACTAGGCAGCCGCCAACTTCAGCATATCACTAGGCAGCCACCAACTGCAGCATGTCACTAGGCAGCCACCAACTGCAGCATGTCACTTGGCAGCCACCAACTGCAGCATGTCACTAGGCAGCCACCAACTGCAGCATGTCACTAGGCAACCACCAACTGCAGCATGTCACTTGGCAGCCACCAACTGCAGCATGTCACTTGGCAGCCACCAGATGCAGCATGCCACTTGGCAGCCACCGGATTTAGCATGTCACTTGGCAGCCACCAGATGCAGCATGTCACTTGGCAGCCACCAGATGCAGCATGTCACTAGGCAGCCACCAGATGCAGCATGTCACTTGTCAGCCATCAGATGCAGCATGTCACTAAGCAGCCACCAGATGCAGCATGTCACTTGGCAGCCACCAGGTGCAGCATGTTACTAGGCAGCCACCAGGTGCAGCATGCCCCTAGGTAGCCACCAGGTGCTGCATGCCCCAAGGCAGCCACCAGGTGCAGCATGCCCCTAGGCAGCCACCAGGTGTAGGATGCCACTTGCCAGCGACCAGGTGCAGCATGTCACTTGCCAGCGACCAGGTGCAGCATGTCACTTGCCAGCCACCAGATGTAGCATGTCACTTGCCAGCCACAAACTGCAGCATGCCACTTGCCAGCCACCAGATGCAGCATGTCACTTGCCAGCCACCAGATGCAGCATGTCACTTGCCAGCCACCAGGTGTAGCATGTCACTTGCCAGCCACCAGATCCAGTATGTCATTTGCCAGCCACCAGATGCAGTATGTCCCTTGGCAGCCACCAGATGTAGCATGTCACTTGCCAGCCACCAACTGCAGCATGTCACTTGCCAGCCACCAACTGCAGCATGTCACTTGCCAGCCACCAACTGCAGCATGTCACTTGCCAGCCACCAGATGCAGCATGTCACTAAATTGAATAAAACAAAGTAAAACATCCCTCCCCATCCTGTTAATTGTTCAATGGTGGTAATCTCTTAGGGTTGTCATTTTTGTCCACTCTGCCAACCCAGCTACTATATGCACAGGGACATTTTTGACTTCGTTCTGCACTATACACCACACCCCCTTTAGGCCACGTCCAATATTTAGCACAATTTATACCACGGCCACATTTCACCACGTCTGGAACAGTGCATCAAATTTTATTTTTTTTAAATGCCTAGGGCCCACTTTTTATCTTGCACACAGGCCCACTGACTTCATGATACACCCCTGTATATATAGTATAGTAATATAGTATAGACTACAGTAATGTATAGTAATATAGATTAGTAGTGAATGTGTCTTTCACCAAACATTGCCTGCAGGTGAATTTTCTAGGTGCATATGATTAAATAACAGTGATTGCTTCACCACCAGTGAATGCTTGGTTAAAGTCATATGAAAATAGGTGGTTGGTCCTCATTTTTTAACCCCCCAACTACCGACCTACATGCGGACATGGCACCCTGTCTGTTTACATTTCCGTGGCCATGATGCTTTGTTCCCTGGTATGGCAGTTTTACTTCGACATGTTGCATTTGGCAGGTATTTCACTTGCCAAGTGTGCCCACTGAATGCTTGGCACAGGGTTGCGGCCAGGGTTGCCAACCGCCAGTAAATTTACTGACAGTTTGTAAAAATCTGTGATTTTTACAACTGCCTATGATATCAGGGTCTGATAATTTGTCATGCTGTGCTGATTTTTTAAGTGTAAACCAATCAAATTACATGATATGGGTATTGCCAGTGTTTCCATGTTGTGTTTGAATATTAATTGCCTTAGTTTTTAATGGGAGTTCTGTTATTTTTCAGGTTGCCAGTACAAAAATGTTCTCCGCCAGTAAATTTTTCATGTTTTGCCAGTAAAAAACGCTGCGGGAGGTTGGCAACACTGGTTGCGGCATGCTATTTCAATGTAAAATCTCCATTGGGATCATAAGAAAAAAAAAGCATTCAGGAGGCAGCAATATCACCAAACGGGCAAAGCACCACTCAGCTTCCTCTGAAAAGTGATTCACCGAGCATCAGTTTTCAGAGAGCTGGTAAAGTCCAACACCCATGTGAAAGAAGTCTTTATATCTATGCCCTTGTGTCTCAGCAGTCGGATATGGGCACTAAATAAAATCAACTACATTGCCTCGAATAGTCAAAGTGATGGGTTTACTACAATTATTTAACTTTGTATGAGCTTGCAGTGACTACAAGATGAATTGTCTCATTCGAGAAGCAAGAACATGCAGTACTCTTTAAATGAACATGACCACATTGACCACTAGATGGCAGTATTCTTTAACCTAATGCATAGGTAGCACTATAGAAGCAAATCTAAAGGGGGTTTAAATGCAATATAATGACTCATATCTTAAGGGCCAAACATTCTGTTCTTTTCCGAGACATTTTATATACTGACAAATTAATATCTCACACATAATATCATCATTTAGACATACTGGCATTCAAATACCTGGGAAATAATGATTTATTGATTCATATTGCGTTTAAGGGCTGTTTCATGCCGCACACCTCTAATGGCGATATTATGCTGTTTTTTTTTAGCAGCAGATTCTGGTAGATTATAATGCCCTGCTATTAGAGAGAAATGCTAAAATCTTTGCATTTTGCTTAAAGTGTATGTATAGCTGGTAAAATGTTATTCATTGGGTACATTTTTAACACCTGCTTCACATACATTAACCCCAAGTAGTTCTACGAATATAATACCTTTTTAAAAAGTGGTTATTTAAACCCAAACTCCAGACAAACAATAACTGCTAGTATAAATATATGAATCGACCTTTGGATCAGCTCTCTGTAATCCAATGCACAACAACCTGCAGTACTGTCAACCCTTAAAGCGGAACTACATTGCATCTGAGCACCACAAACCAAAAACGCTATTTATTAATTTTTAATATTCAACACAAACTCACCCATCAATCCAGGTCTCCATGCTTTATTTTGCTAAAAAAAAATACTTTGATAGACACCCCCCTAGCATTTCTAGCCATCTTGAGTAAGGACAGATGATTCATGTAGCATTTACCTCCTGGAATCCATCTACCCTTAGCTCAGGCATGCAGGCGGGGGGTGTGCTTAGCTGAGAAAACATCTCCTCCCCTCCTGAATACTCCTGGGTTATCTGACATCATTTGCATAGTTTAATTAACTGAAGAAATGTTAAAAAAATGTTTAAAACAAGTAAATATAATACACTTTCCGATCTATTTATTAATGCTGGCAACATATGGATTAAAAATAGTCAATATTGATTGAGAAAGTGACATTGCAGCAGTAGAAAAAATTACTGCAGGGGAAATCTTTGGGGGAAAAAAAGAAATATATAAAGCCAAATATTGCGGGTTTTGGTTTTGTTATTTTAAATAGACTATTCATGTCCATCTTGTTATTTTTGGCTAGAGTTCTGCTTAATATTTCATTGAGAAGCACTGAGGAAGACAAAAATGAAAGCAAAAAAGAAGAGCTAAAGGAAAGCGAGAGGAAAGCAAAGGGAAAGGGAAAGGGAAATGAAAGTAAAGAAAAGGAAGACATGAAGGAACAAAGAAAGGGAGGAAGGAAGGAAAAAAGGAAAGGGGAGGGGGAGAAGATGTAAAGAATGGAGGAAGCTGAATATTGCTGGTTTTGTTTTTTTTAAATAGACTGTTCATGCCCTTCTTCCTATCTTTGGCTAGAGTTCTTTTTAATATTTAATTGAGAAACTTTGAGGAAGTAAAGAAGGAAAGCAAAAAAGAAGGAAGAAAAGAAAGGAAAGGAAAGGAAAGGAAAGGAAAGGAAAGGAAAGGAAAGGAGACAGAAGGGAACAAAAAAAGGGAGAAAGGAAGGAAAAAGGAAAGGAGAGGAAGGGAGGAAGGAAAGGAGGGAGAATGGGAGTAATAAAGAGGAACAAAGGAAAAAGAGAAAGGCAAGGTAAGGAGAGGAGAGGAAAGAAAAATGAGGGAGGAGGGTAAGGTAGGAAGAAAGGAGGTGAGGGAGGTAGATAAGAAAGGAGGGTAGGAAGATAGGGAGGGAAGTGAGGGAGGTAGGTAAGAAAGAAGGGGAGATAGGGAAGGAAAGAAAAAAGGAAAGGAAAGGAAAGGAAAGGAAAGGAAAGGAAAGGAAAGAAGAAAGTAAAGGAAAGAAGAAAGGAAAGGAAAGGAAAGGAAAGGAAAGGAAAGGAAAGAAGAAAGGAAAGGAAAGGAAAGGAAAGGAAAGGAAAGAAGAAAGGAAAGGAAAGGAAAGGAAAGGAAAGGAAAGGAAAGGAAAGGAAAGGGAAGAAGAAAGCAAAGGAAAGAAGAGAGGAAAGGAAAGGAACGTGGAAATATAGTGTAGCACTGTCCCCATAGGGCTTGCTGAGTGTTAGCGTAGAAAGAAAGGGAGATAGGGAAGGAAAGAAGAAAGGAAAGGAAAGGAAATGAAAGTAAAGGAAAGGAAAGGAAAGAAGAAAGGAAAGGAAAGCAGAGATATAGTGTAGCACTGTCCCGCTAGGGCTTGCTGAGTGTTGGCTCCTTAGGCCTCTCTCTGGTTACCTGCAGCTGGTTGCTAAGGGTTTCCACTTGTCCCACCCTTACACCCGCTTGCTTGTTACTCAATGACCAGTCCAGGATATTTGTGTTTTTGTATTTTATTTTATAACTTGGATGGGAGAAGGGTTTAGTGGGATACTCCAACTTGAACTATTCACTGCTTTAACCATACTGCCACATGTATGGAGGAACTCAGTCTTCTTGCTCTCACTAGCAGCAGACTTGATCCACTACATTATCTTCAGGGTTCTCTCTAGCATCCCCTTTACTGACACCCGTCCACTGACTCGTCTAGCTGAAGGGGGTTGCTCTCACTTGATAGGCCCAAAATACACAGATCTGTACTCAATGTAGGCAATAATCAGATCCTTCCTGATGTACCCCTTCCAATCAGCTCTGTAGGACCCCTGGGTTCAGCTTCTCTCTGACTTCAGGCCCTCTGATCGATCACCCAAGGCAGCACGACCGCCTCCAAGGAAGAGAGGGCAGCCACCCCCTCCCTCCTGGACTCAAAAAACAACAAGTATCAGGCGCATCAACAGGTGCATAGAGTCCCCATCCCTATTGTTAACTATCAAAGTCCAGAACAAAGTACATAATAGTCCAATAATGTGGATAAAAAAGAGAAGAAATCCAGGGCTGCTCTCATGTGAGGGAAAGCCAAAACCGCACCTGTAGACAAGAAACAAAAAGGAGGCGCCTCTAAGTGTAAACCGTAAGAAATTTTATTAAAAAGACATCAGCCAATTGGCTACTCACATGACTAAAAAATGGTATGGCACATGGAACCAGGAGAATACTAAGCCGGTGAAGAGTATGGCATCAGTTCCCCGAGACCTGACCTAGTAAGCAGCTAGCAGGGGAGGGCTGGCAGACTTAGGCCTGGGGGGCAAGTCCAGTAAAGTGGCCCATTGAACCACCGAATCCGCTCGCCATCCATGCTCACCTGGTTTTATAATAAATATTGATGTTATGAAGCAAGACACATATGATACAATGTGGTAACATAATTTAATGTTAATAGCAACAAAGGAGGTGCAGCCTCATCAGGGCCCATCAATGCAGCCTCATCAGTGCCTTGCAGCCTCATCAGTGCCCATCAATGCAGCCTCACCAGTGCCCATCCAATGCAGCCTGCAAAGCAGAAAGAGGAGAGCCGCCGAATTACAAAGAGTGGGGATCTCCTGCTTACCTGGTGCGGATGCTGTCATACGAAGTCCCGCCTCCTGGACTGGCTCCTATAATAGACATCATCCATGGTAGGGCCAGCCCTGGGCGACCCCCTCTGCTTGCAGTTAGTTGGCGGCCGTGCCCCTGGCCCCTACTTTCTCCACAAAAAGAAAATATTGTCAGAAGGCAACGGCCGCCAGCCATTTCAAATGTAAGTTGGGGTGGCCTGGGGGGCAATTGCCACCCTGCCCCCTGGCCCAGCCCTCCCCTGGCAGCTAGTCATCCGTGTGGATGGGATTGTCAGTGGGGCCATCCGTTCGTGGAACCGTCCGTTAGTGGAGTCGTTCGTGGATGGTAGGAACGATCGTCTCCATGTCGGCAGCCGGGGGATTCCAGAACGAGGCTTGGCTGCACTGGTCGCAGCAGGGTGATGTCATCAATCCGCGACGCGTTTCAGAGCATACAGACCACGATGTGAAGGCAGTCGCGCTCTTTCATCAGGCTATCTAAGATGGTGTGCCTCCATCTATTTGTAGTCCCTGGGAGTCAATAGTGGTGTCTAATTGGATCATCCAATTAGACACCACTGGGCTTTTATACAGTATCCCAGCATGCAAAAGGATAAAGCAAGGCAGACCTTTAACTACTGTTTATGAGGGTGTATAATGCAGCATGTGTTGTATCGTAGAGGCTCCCCATAGCTCACAGCCAGCAGTGAGGAAGTCTCTAGTATCATAATAAGGAGATTAGCATTTTATACCATTTGCCAGGCACCAGTCGGGATCCCTGCCTGTCTACATATATTTATCCAGGGTGGTTTCACCTCCATCTCACTGACCTATTATGACGTCTGAAAACAAACATATTTACAAACCAGGAGCATTTATCTAAATCCATGTGGCCCCTATTCAGATCTTCCTCTCTAGTCTGTGGCAGGAGTGTTCAGAGCAGAGAGGGAATGGGCATTTTTCTTCCACATTAGCATCAAGATCTCTTTTCCAAATGAAATATGGACTTGCAAAATAAGGCAAACAACTTGAATGTCTGCCATTTATGATAATTCAGATTTTGCCTTACTCACTGTAAAATGTCATGTGTTTGGCTTTGGCTCTGAATATCCCAGCTCCTGTCCCCCCGGGGGTTAGTTTGATAATGATCTTAGTGCACAAACAACTTTCTATTACAAGACAGTCAGAGCTCCAGTGTTCCAGAATCAAATCCTGAAAGTCCTTGTTTGCCGAAACTCTGGGAAAATGCTTTAGGGCCAGTTCACACCATATGCAGTCCAGTGCGTTTTTTTTCTGCATCAAAAATGCATGGAAAGTAGGTTATATGGTTTTCAATGGCATAGTTCACACCAGTGCAGTCAGTTCCAGAGCGCTCCAGTTGCAGAAAAAAAGTAGAACATGCTGCATTTTTTCTGCACTAAACTGTACTGGAACGCGGTAAAGCACATCAAAAACGCACCAGAACGCAGCAAAAACACACTGGAACACACCTAAATGCACCAAAAACGCACTGGAACTCACATGTCCTTATTTTAGGTTAAGAAAAGAAAGGGGGAAAACTACACTGGACTGCATCAAAAACTCACTGAAACGCATCAAAAACACGTAAAAAATGTGCATGCAGGAACGCATCCGGACTGCGTTTTCTATGGTGTGAACTGGCCCTTAAAGAAGATAAAAACTGTACATGGCTGGAAAGTGAATATTATGGTTTTGCAGGATAATAAATGAATGTTCATTTCTTAAAGCAGTAGTAAATTCTCATTTTAAACTATTACCTGCAGGTAAGCTTATAATATAACAGACTTATAGGTACAATGAATATCCTCTAAACATGTACCGTTCAGGAGATATTCACAGCAGCCAGTGACGTCCCCAGTGCATGAGTATTGGGTAAATGTGCTGGTGTTGCACAACCTCTATATTGTGTCAAAACACATACAGTATAAAACAATTCAATTAATAATAATAATAATAATAATAATAATCAGTGGTATATATCAAAGTAATCAAAATAAAATTATATACAAGTGTATCCTACTGACAGACATGTGCACTGCTGAAAAATTTGTTTGATTTAGTTTCATTCGTTTTTTATTTGTTTTGTTTTTCGGGTCATTCCTTATGATCAAAATGAGTAAATTCGTAAAAATCAGAGGTTCAGAAATGCAGAAATCTGTAAATCCGTAAATTTGAAAATCCAAAAATCCAGAAATCTGAAAATCCAAAAATTTGAAATAATAACTAACTAACTAATAATAACTAAATATTAAATTGTAGATATTGGAATTTCCTTTCAATAACGAAATAACGAATGCCGCATCTAAACAAATGGAACAGAACTAAATAATAAATAATAATAATAATAAAACATTTTTATTATTATTATGATTGTTATTTATTGTTATTAATTTGTTATATTTCATTCATTTAGATACGGCATTCGTTATTTCGGATAATTTGTAACTTCGGATAAACTTGTATTCCTTACGTTCACTAACAGCCAAATTTGAAAGGAAATTCTAATACCTATAATTTAATAGTTAGTCATAGTTAAGTTATTATTAGTTAGTTAATTCAGATTTTCAAATTTTCTGGTTTTCGAATTTTCGATTTTATTTTTGGATTTTCATTCTTTTGAATCCTCTTTCTTATTTTCGTATTTTTGAATTTTCAAATTCTCGAATTTTCGAATTTCCAAATTTCCAGATTTTCAAATTTCCAAATTTGCGAATTTCTGTTTTTTCGAATTACCGAATTTATTAACTTTCAAATATTCAAATTTACGAATGTTCTGAAAAATTTGTTAAATGGGTTTTCATTAATTCGGATATTTCTGAATTAACGAATTTGTCAAAATTTGTTAAAAAACTAATTTGGAATTAAACGAATTGCACATGTCTACCTGCTGATGTAGTTTATATTCAAAGTACACACATAATATTAAAGTGCATAATAGTTCATTATCCAATAGTGAATTAACGTGCGCAATCCCCTTTCTTCTTAAGTATTAATTCCTGTGTGACAAAGTGAAGACAAAAGATGTGCTTCCACCTCCTTGATTGCAATTGAATCATTCTCCATCGATGTTGGTTCAGTCCTGGTCCAGTCCTAGAATATTTTGGTAATCTGTGGTAGTGGTCCCTTTAAGGCACCGTCCGCCGTGCTTATCTGTATGTTAGGGTAAAGCAAAGTGACCCCCCATTGTGTAGTATTTCAGTAAAATCTATTTTTTTATTTATTAAAAAAGAGTAACTCTTACATCAAACAACTGTTAAAACTGCCTTGGAATATCTAATAATACTCAGCATGTGGGGTCTCCGACATCACTTCTGGTTCGGGATGTCCTACGCGTTATGTCACATCTCCAGCGCATGTGCACTTCACTCTGCATTGAGAGCACACTGAGTATGCTGTCAATTCAGAGCGCTGTGGTGCGATCGTGACAACTCTGCGTCATTTTTTTTCCACCTTGTGTCTGTTTGGGGAGAATTACCCCCCACACACACATTCTGTTGTAGGCATTGTAGAAAATATTGCCATTTTGGCAAGTGTCCACACTGAATGATTTCACTTAACTTTCTGTTCCATTTTCAATCATCGGCGGCTCCATAAGGGGTGCAGGGGTGCCGCCCCCCTAATCTCCATGTGCCCCTAATGTGCCTGTGCCCGGCCCCTAATCTCCATGAAGGGAGCTGGATGCATGGATTTCAATGGGTTTTTTTTGTTTTTCCTTCAAGCATGTGATTAGAGCCAGAGGCTCTAATTAACTTCAAAAAGTGTGGGCTTGGGGTGCAGAGCACTGCTCTCCGAGCCCACCCACTTGTGTGACAATAGAGAATTAATATTCACTATTGCCTTCTGCTTTCCCTCCCGGCCAATCAGGAAGCGGGTCTTAACATCTGGCCGAGAAGAGAAGCGACCGTATTGGCCGGTAGGAGAAGCAGGTGGAAGGCGCCCAAGCCACCTGTGTAGCAAGGGGAAGCCTGGAGGGGGTAAGCAGTGCGAGATGATCGGCCGAGCGAAAGGGGAGGAGGGGTTTAGATGTGGACGGGGGGGGTGGTTTTAAGTTTTGTTCGCTGCCCCCCCCAAAAAAAATGGAGCACCAGCCACCATTGTTGTCTACCATGCCCCTGAAAAGTGATCCATCAAGAAAGCTGCTGCGATTGCAGCTTCCCCCCCTTTCACTTATATTGGAGATTTTGACAGGCTGTGGCGCCTGTCAAACTCAGCATGTAGAATTAAAAACTGGCACGGCAATGTATACCCATCTGAGCAACACTGTGTCCACTTGTAGGTGGCTGGTAAGAAGGGGGATCAATTGCCAGTTTTTCCTGGCCGTGTGTGAAAGGCGTCCTCCAATGACATTGGTCAGTAGGACAAATAGAGAGTGTGGCTCTCCCCAGAAGGGATACAAATTAAAACCTGACAGAACTGTAACACCTTCACAATCTATCCAAAATGAAACTATATACCTCAAGTTGCAAGGTAAGGTAAGTACCTTTTCTGATCCCTCTAGATGAGTAGTGTCCAACCTTTTGACCTTCCTGGACCACATTGGAAGAAGAGGAATAGTCTTGGGCCACACATAAAATACACTATCAGTAAGGATAGCTGACGAGCAAAAAAGGTTGGGTATATTACAAGTTAACGATCACTGATATACACTATAATGTAAAAAGTACTGCCTTTACACACACATGAACTTTAATGGCATCTCAGTTTTAGTCAGTAGGGTTCAATATTAAGTTAGCCCACCCTTTGCAGCTATAACAGCTTCAACTCTTCTGGGAAGGCTGTCCACAAGGTTTAGGAGTGTGTCTATGGGAATGTTTGAGCATTTTTCCAGAAGCGTATTGTTGGAGAGAAGGCCTGGCTCACGGTCTCCACTCTAATTCATCCCAAAGGTGTTTTATTGGGATGAGGTCAGGACTCCAAATTATTTGGTGGAGGAGGAATTATGGTGTAGGGTAGTTTTTCAATGGTTGGGCTTGACCCCTTAGTTCCTGTGAAGGGAACTCTTAAGGTGTCAGCATACCAAGATATTTTGGACAATGTTATGCTCCCAACTTTGCGGGAACAGTTTGGGGATGGCCTCTTCCTGTTCCAACATCAACATGACGGTGCACCTGTGCATTAAGCAAGGTCCATAAAGACATGGATGAGTGAGTTTGGGGTGGAGGAACTTAACTGGCCTGCACAGAGTCCTGACCTCAACCCAATAGAACACCATTGGGATGAATTAGAGCGGAGACTGTGATCCAGGCCTTCTTGTCCAACATCAGTGCCTGACCTCACAAATGCGCTTCTGGAAGAATGGTCAAACCTTCCCATAGACACTCCTAAACCTTGTGAACAGCCTTCCTGGAAGAGTTGAAGCTTTTATAGCTGCAAAGGGTTGGCCAACTCAATATTGAACCCTATGGACTAAAACTGGGATGCCATTAAAGTTCATGAGTGTGTATAGGCAGGCGTCCCATTGGTTTTGACAATATAGTAGACATCTTCTACTGAAACCATCCATGTTTTAATACATTTTAAAATGTTTGTTTACATTTATTTATAAGAGCATGTGTGTCATATATACACTTATACATCCATACACACACAAATGCGTGTTTTGTTTAATTTTACAGCAATCTGATAAAGTTTGGCAAAGTGACAGGTGCACTTTAAAACAAAGTGGACAGCGGAATATTCTGTGTTTCTGATTTACAAGATGATCTAATTTGCATATCACTGTAATTTTCCTTTTTAGAGGTCTAAGCTTGCTATGCCATTCCAAAATATCAAAACATTTTAATTTCAAGTTCTATTCCACGTAACTTTTAAGACAAAGTCTAACTCTATGAAAAAAAAAAAAAAAACAGGAAGATCTGCTGAAATCACTAAATACAATTGAAACCCAATTAATGAATACTTCAGCCTACTTTCCTTGCAAATGGAGAGAAACAATTATGCCAGCCATTGCCCAAGGGGGCATACTAGAACAGTTGCATTCAGCACAAAAATTTTGGCTCCAATTTTCTGGCATTCATTTCGAGCAGATTGTATTTTGCTGGTGAACTATGGCAATATTAGCGATAGCTTCATTGATCATGCATATTATTGTGACAGCCCATGTGCTTAGGTTTAGAGTTAGTTTGTTAAGTTGCACAATTTACATCTTTTCTATGAGATGCTCAGGGTAGAACTTAAAGCGGAGCTACAGACTCCTTCAGAAAAAAATTAAAAGTAAAAATTAACCACTTCACGACCGCCCACCGTCATTATACATCAGTACTTTGCTGTTGAATACTGTTGTTATGATAGCAGATAGCTGTCATAGCCCCGGTATCATTTTAATGGATGGGCAGTTGGCTTTCAGATAAAAGTGGTCTCTGCGGCGGATTCACTGCAAGATCACTTTTATCGGGGCGGGAGAGGCACCCCCCTCTCGCCATGTTCCACTCGTCTCCACCGCTTACCGGAGCCGTTGGAAGCGGTGGAGACGATCGAGGTAAAGGCTGGATGCCGATAGAGGTAAAGATGGCCCCCATTCGGCTCCATGACATTCAAGGGCAGAAGCGACGTAAAACTTCACTTCCGCCCAATGCTCTTAAACGCTCTCCCCCCACGGAGAGGGCGGGGCTATT
>BLSH010330949.1:348-11748 GCA_018402905.1 Glandirana rugosa | reverse complement strand
TTCGTGAAAGAAATTTTCTAAACCTGTGAATTTGCAAGGAATATACTTGAAATAAATATCGTGTATAAGTACTTACATCACACGTAAATTATAAATTTTTATAGAAAAACATAAAACACACCGAATCTTAACGACACCTAATTACCATACCGCGACACTAAATATGTGTATAGAACAAAAAAGACGGGTAGTGGGTGACGGTGGGACCCAGGTTCGGGAGATGTGAGGACGATTTGAGGTCAGCTAACGGTCTGGTGGGGGGGGGGGGGTGTACCGATTCAGAGTGCCAGGAGCAGGTGGTCTGGCAATCGACTGGAGTTTAGCAGGAGTGTAGAGGGCTTGGACCCAGGGTGGCAGTGGGTGATGGGCAGAAAAAACAAGATATGTGTATAAATCACAGCGCCATACCATTAATCCACAGCAATTCTAAGCCACACAAAATACAAAAAGATATTTTTAAATATTAAATGCACACTACATTCATGAATATGTGCTATAAATAAAGTTCATATAAGGAACGTTTAAGTGTCCAAATCTTTTAAAGAAAGTGCTTTGAAGAAAGTGCTGATAAAGTGCTTGAAAAGGTGCTCAAATTGACATTCGGGTGATCAGGTGAACAATGCTGGGTGACCCCCTGTAGTCCCGCACTCACCAAAATCTGTGGATCCACTGCTTTTCAGTCAGTGGATCAATAAAGAAAAAACAAGATATGTGGGGGAACTGATTATAATATGGAGGATGAGCTAGGGAATAATAGCGAGTTGTGAATGAAGAGGTGTGTGGTTGGGTACCAGAGATTAGGGGGGGTTAATGACTGGGTATTCCGTGTGTGAGGACAGGGCGATAGGGATATGGAAGATTTGGGTATAAATGGTTTTTACGTTGGTTAGAATGGTAGAATGGTGGGCTCCTAGGAGCAGTTATTCAGGATATAAGGGATGTTATGATGCACATTTTACCTTATTTTAGGTAGTTGGTGTGTCACTAGTCTTCGGAAGGAGTGTATTCAGAAAACCAGCGAGGATGTGATCTACTAAACCGTATACAAACTTTAACATGAACATTTAGTCAACATTAAACAGGCTTAATTGGTATTTTAATTCTTACCCGTTCCTTTGAAGCGGGGTTTGGAGGTTTCGCCTCCTCTCGGGGTGACGTCAGCGCAATCAGGTTTCTAGAAGCAAATATAAACCCCTTGTGGGTGTTGAGTTCCCCTGATTGTCTTTAACTTGTGAGGTAGTAGGGTCTTCGGAAATTTGTTAGGTGGGCTATTGTTCGAATAAGTCATGTTCAGGCGATGCGGATCCCGAGAAGAGGCGAGTCTCCCAATTAGTAGGTAACCTCTAAGGTGTTCTGTAACGAGAGGTAGGGTAAGGAGGAGAGCGAGAAAAGGCTTTAGGAAGAGGAAGATGGGAGTAGATGGGGAGCAGAAGGGGAGAGAGAAAGGGCGGAGCCATCCAGAGAAGACATAATGTGATAATAACTTTAAGAGTCATAAATGTCTAATCAGCATATCAAAATATTCAGTTACCAATGCAACAAGAGAGGAGAAAGGGAAAAAAAAAAGGAAAAAAAAAAAAAAGGAAGGACTGGAGGTGGGGAGGTTTTGCAGATTGTCTGGGGCATTTAGCCTTCGTGGGGGTATGATTATATTGAGACCACTTGTGAGCGGAGATTAAGAGAGGTGATGAGTCCAGATTGTCTTACAGGTCTCTTAGTAGGGGTAGCAGGCAAAGGATCCGTGTATTGGTCCTGTAAAGGTAGAAAGGTCTTCAAAGAATGGGGTTATTGCAGGGAGAGTGTTAGGCAGGAAGACAAGCAGGCTGGAAATCTTCAGAATGGTGAGCGTAGGATAACCTTGGATTCTGATCCCTTAAGGAGATTCGTGATTATGAGTAGGAGCCAGTTCCGGGTTCCAAGTTGTCGAGGAGGTTATTAGTCCTCGAGGTCATGGCGGGGGCGTCTATGAATAGGGGACGCTGTGGGGCTGATGTGGACTTCATTTCCGGGCCTTTGGGTTCTTTGAGGTCTTGGAGATGAGGGTCTTCTCCTCCTGAGGTGGAAGTCATCTCTGACCGGAAGGGTGTCCATGGACGAGGCGTGAGGCAAGCTTGTCCCTTGTAAGTCGCTGTACCAGTTGGGGACCTCAACCCTGGGGATGGCTAGGGTTTCGCAGAAAGTGGAAAGGTCTTCTGGGAGTCTGAGGTGGGCTGTATGGCCTTGGTGGGAAGCTGAGAGGCAAAAAGGGAACTTCCATTTGTATTGTATATTTCTTGTGCACAGTTCTTCCAAAAGGGGGCGCAGGTCTCTCCTTTGTTTCAAGGTAATCGGTGAGAGGTCCTGGAAATTTTTAATTTCTGTGCCTTGGTATAGAAGAGAGCTGCGTAGCCTCGCGTTTCTTAAGATGTCTTCCTTTAACTTGTAGTTGACAATGTGACAGATGACATCTCTGGGGGGGTCTGAATCTCTACCTCTTGGCCTTAGTGCCCTGTGTAGGTGTTCATAGTCAATAGGTGTTTCTGGTGGGCGGCCCAAGAGGTCGTTGAATATGGATATGGTGGCCTGGGCAATCCTGGTCGGTTCTACCGATTCTGGTATGCCCCTCACCCGGATGTTGTGCCTGCGGCCCCGGTTGTCCAGGTCTTCAATTTGGCGGTGGAGGTTTCGTAGTTGGATGTCATGTATGCTTGTTTTAGATTGCATTTGGTGGATCTCAGCTTCATGTCGTTCTGAGGTAGATTCAATGTTATCTATTCGGTTGGCTACGATTTGCAGGCCTTGTTTCAGGTCAGTGATGGCTGCTGCCAGTGCCGACTTGATGTCGTCTGCCACCGTTTTGAGGTCTTGTAGGTTTAAAGGTTGGGGGTGGCAAGGTTGCGGGTATGTAGAAAATGCAGAGGGTTGGGATGCGTATGTCCATTTTGGAAATTCGGACTGGGGGTACCTGTGAGGGGTGCAGAAGCTGTGGAGGTCCGTATAGGGGCCTGGGCTTCACGTGATTGGGATCTGAACATCTCTGGTATGTTGATCCCCCCCCTTGCATTTCATTGTCTCTAGGGGATCTGGAGCGAGATTGGGGAGGGGTGTCATTAGTTTTCCCCATTCTGTTTGTGTCTATTGTTCCCTGTGCAGAGAGTGCTCACCGCTGGGTCCTATGCCTGAATTCCTTCAGGCCTCCATTATGGAGGAGGGCTAGGCCGGAGCTTCCCTGGGACTTCTCCTTTAACTGCTCGTGTAAGAAGTCTTCTGGGGTGATTCAATAAGGTCTGCTGAAGGCTCTGGGGTCTGGGGTGTCAGCAGGACAGCGGAGGGAGGGTTGCAATGTCCGGCGGCCGCGCCTTCAGTTCCGGCGTTTGTAGGCCGCAAAGCCGCGGCCTCGATTTTCGGCTGTGCGGATGGCGGTGAGCGATCGGCCCGAGACTGGGCTTAAAATGAAGCCTGGAGTGTGGGGGTTAAGGCTGGGGTAGTTTGGCTTCTCACCTCGCTGTCCCTCGGTCGGATTGCCTCGGGTTGTTGCGGCAGTCGGCGGAGCTCTCTATGAGTGCGTCTGCTCGAGCCGACGTCAGGCCACGCCCCCTGGGTTTTTTATTTGTTGCGATATAAACTAAAAAAGTCTGAACATTTTGAAGAAAAAAAAATGTTACTGTCTGCTACAAAACATATCTAAAAAAATTTAATTTCTTCATTCATTTTGGCCAAAATGTATTCTGATACATGTTTTTGATAAACAAAATTCCAATATTGTATATTGATTGGTTTGTGTGAAAGATATAGTGCCTACAAACTATGACATATATATGTTAGAATTTTTATTTTTTTTTAAACTACTAATTGCGATGATCAGCTACTTATAATGGGGCTGTGATAGTGCGACAATCAATCTGGCCCTAACTGCTGCTGGGGGGAACTAATTAACTGCCACCGCCATGAACAGTGACATTATTGCAGTAATTAGTGATAATACTATACACTGTCACTGTATTAATGACACTGGTTGGGAAGAGATTAACACATAGGGCGATCAAAGGGTTAAATGTATGCCTAACTATGTGTAATGTGTGTAAAGTGTGCTGCTTTTCACTACAGACCTCTCAGTTTCTCATCCCTGCTTTGTATTTACCAACACAGAGCTCTGGGCTGTGATTGCACAAAGCCAATCAGCAAGTCTTAGCCATGAATGATTGGCCGGGACTTGCCGACAGGCTCCTGCTGTGTACATTTTCAACAGGAGCCGGGGGGGCATGCATGCATGCATGCTCCCTAAACCCTGAAGTAGGCAGCAACATACAAGTATGTCATTTTGCCTACAGCAGCCACTCGCCTGCAGTACATTGTAGGTGGGTGGTCTCCAAGTGGTTAAAAAAAGGTCATGCCCATTTTTGTGTATTAAAGTAGTTGTGATCATACAATATTATAGACATGTTCTAATACAGTTACAACTATGCAGGCACCATAACTGCTTTTGCTTAATTTCGGAAACAATCGTTCTTACCTTTTTTACAAGTCTCTGTTATGCCTTGATGCAAGATGCAGGGTGTGCTTGACCTGTGATTGGGAGGGTGTGTGTGCCAAAGGCAGGCTGTGATTAGTCAGGGGGTGTGATGGCTAAACAAACTAACCAATACAGGCATACTGTGTGTCTGCACGGTATCCTGTACATCTAAATGGGCAGTCAAGGGATGGAAATTGATCACGCAAGCACAGATCACCTACTGTGCTTTGTGTGGTCAGTTTAGAACAAGGAAGAAAGGTATGTAAACACAAACATAGAACAAAATACATATTTAGCTTAACATATATGTTAAGGTTTCTTGAAACACACATTTAAAATTATACTGCACATGGTCATATCATTATTAAGGCATATCCAACAAAGCAAATGCATTCTGTGAATTGACTGTTAGAATATGCTAGGGTCTCCAGTATCCATCATTAAATGTATTTATTGTACATTGATGATTAATGTGAACAGTGTGGTCCTAGTTTGCCATGCATGTTAAATATCCAAATAATGTTGTATTTGTAATTTCGAATTGTGTCGCGCTAAACAAACATTTTCAAAAGTGCATATCTCACAATTAGAGTTGAGCGAACACCTAGATGTTCGGGTTCGGTGGGTTCGGCCGAACTTTGCGAAAAAGTTTGGGTTTGGTACCGAACTTTACCCGAACTTTACCCCGAACCCCATTGAAGTCTATGGGGACCCAAACTTTTCGGCACAAAAATGACTGTAAAAAAGTCCTGGAAAGTGCTAGAGGGCTACAAAAGGAAGTAAAATGATTTTAGAACAATAATCTGTCCCTTACAACAACAGGAACCTGACACTATAGGAGTAGAAGATGATTTTAGAACAACAATCTGTCCCTCTAAGCAGTAGACTCTACCTAGTCCAGTCAGATTGTTCTGTAATGCAGGATGACATGTTATTAGATCTGCAACCTGTCCCTAAAGCAGTAGTAGTAGTAATCTCTACCTAGTCCACAATCAGATCGTTCTGTAATGCAGGATGAGATGTTATTATATCTGCAATCTGTCCATCACAGCGCCAGCAGCATCCTCTCCCTACACTAGCCAGAGAGCATTTGACATGCAGCACTAAGTGGCTCCAGCTTATAAAGAGGCTGGGTCACATGATGCACTAGCCAATCACAGCCATGCCATTAGTAGGCATGGCTGTGATGGCTTCTAAGGGCAAACTAGTGAAACGCTTGTTGATTGGCTGACCTGCAGCTATTCAACATGCGTGATCAATTACCCAAACCCAAACTTTTTTTCATATGTCCGGGTCCCGGTCCCGGACACCCCAAAGTTCGGTGCGGACCCGAACTTTACAGTTCGGGTTCGCTCAACTCTACTCACAATAACATAATTCATATAAAGTGCAATGAAAAATTACTGTAAATCAATCATACAATATCACAGTTAATATTGTTCAAACAAAATATATGCTTATAGTACATAAAGTGCAGTATCAAATTAAATATTAGTAAAATTGTGCTTATATATGTAAAGTGCAAACGTGCATAAAGTGAATAAATAAACCACTGCAAATCAAAGTTCATCAGCGGCCAGAATTGATGTCTGGCTCTCTAAAGGCCTTTGAACGTGTAATTAAAAAGTTCCCACAGCCAGAGAGAAGAAAGTCTTGGATATTTCAAGGATGGGAAGAAAAAACAGAGTCTTAACTGTGATATTGTATGATTGATTTACAGTAGTTTTTCATTGCACTTTATATGAATTATGTTATTGTGAGATATGCACTTTTGAAAATGTTTATTTAGCGCGACACAATTTGAAATTATATGTACACTTTGTTTTTTTTATCGCATAGTTTGTCGCAGCTTGTTAATATTGTGACTCTTAGCACGTTAGGAACCCACCTTTTAACTACTCTCAAGAATGTTGTATTTGTGCCTCCCAATGCAAAAAGGAGTAAGGATCCTTTCACATGGGGCGAACTCCGCCTGTGATCCACTTGCTTAGCAGGGAACCTGTCCGCTGATCCCCGCTGGGCAGGTCAATGACAGTTCGCTCTCCTCTATGGGTGGTCAGACGTAAACAGACCAGCTGTCCATTAACACCCCACTGTCATCTGATCTAATGGATGCAGGTGGGTGTAAACAAACACATGGCCATTTACACCTGCCACTCCATTTGTTCGGGTTCGCCTGAAAAACGGACGGACTGAACTTTCCTGTGAAAGGGGCCTAATATAAAATGCATACACTATGTCAGCATACATTTACATGTTTATCTTTTACTCTTATACATTATTCATATGCAAAACTCGATGTTTGAGGTGAGGCGAGGGGATGCACGGGATATCTTTGCTGCCATTGTGCTATTGCTGGGTGTCCAGTGCATCCCTATACCTTTAGGGAGGGTGTGGACTCCAAGCCTTTTCTCTATCCATTATTATATATGTGCTCCAATTCAGGAGACTTGTAAAATAATAGAGTTAGGACTGCAGTACAGTGGCCTCTGCAGCTTACGCATGTATTTGCAAATGTGTGCAAACTAAACCCCTTGCTTTTAATGTGAACTGTTTGGTTTGTTGCAGGCTGGCTGGGAATTTTTGTTTGTTGTTTTTTGAAAACTTCATATTGATCTGCATACACACACACATGTAAATTCCTGCAACAAAAACTCACTCACAGTTCCTAATTCTCCACACTGCAATTATCGTTAACAATAAAGATGCATGCATACGTTATTTAACCATACATTATTTAAAGTGAATCTTTCAGCTCTTTTAGAATGTTTGAGTAAAAACCCTATTTAAGAGCAAAAACAAAAAAGAAGTCCACACGTTTCTTTTTTTTTTTCAGAAATGCTTTCTATGTGCACCTCACTAATGTACAGGGTGGGCCATTTATATGGATACACCTTAATAAAATGGGAATGGTTGGTGATATTAACTTCCTGTTTGTGGCACATTAGTATATGTGAGGGGGGAAACCTTTCAAGATGGGTGGTGACCATGGTGGCCATTTTGAAGTCGGCCATTTTGAATCCAACTTTTGTTTTTTCAATAGGAAGTGGGTCATGTGTCACATCAAACTTATTGGGAATTTCACAAGAAAAACAATGGTGTGCTTGGTTTTAGCGTAACTTTATTCTTTCATGAGTTATTTACAAGTTTCTGACCACTTATAAAATGTGTTCAATGTGCTGCCCATTGTGTTGGACTGTCAATGCAACCCTCTTCTCCCACTCTTCACACACTGATAGCAACACCGCAGGAGAAATGCTAGCACAGGCTTCCAGTATACGTAGTTTCAGGTGCTGCACATCTCGTATCTTCACAGCATAGACAATTGCCTTCAGATGACCCCAAAGATAAAAGTCTAAGGGGGTCAGATCGGGAGACCTTGGGGGCCATTCAACTGGCCCACGACAACCAATCCACTTTCCAGGAGACTTCATCAAGGAATGCTCGGACCTGACACCCATAATGTGGTGGTGCACCATCTTGCTGGAACTATGATGTCGGTGATAGGGAATTGTTGGCCATCAAGTCCGCTTTGGAGGAATGGCGGTACCCCCTGGAAGGAGCAGCTCACCCGGTATTGGTTTTTACTGACCATAAAAACAATAAAAAAAACATATGCTGTGAAGATATGAGATGTGCAGCACCTGAAACTACGGATACTGGAAGCCTGTGCTAGCATTTCTCCTGTGGTGTTGTTATCAGTGTGTAAAGAGTGGGAGAAGAGGGTTGCATTGACAATCCAACACAATGGGCAGCACATTGAACACATTTTATAAGCGGTCAGAAACGTGTAAATAACTCATGAAAGAATAACGTTATGTTAAAACCAAGCACACCATTGTTTTTCTTGTGTAATTCCCAATAAGTTTGATGTGTCACATGACCCTCTTCCTATTGAAAAAACAAAAGTTGTATTCAAAATGGCCGACTTCGAAATGGCCGCCATGGTCACCACCCATCTTGAAAAGTTTCCCCTCTCACATATACTAATGTGCCACAAACAGGAAGTTAATATCACCAACCATTCCCATTTTATTAAGTTGTATCCATATAAAATGGCCCACCCTGTAGTTTCACTGTATTCACTTTGCCCACATGGCCATGCTGCTCTCAAATAGTGGCAGCTAGTATGGGGAACTTCTCCTCATACTGCTGCCACAGGGAGGGGGGAAGCGGCAGCAGCAATGGGAACATGTTACCTGTTCCTCCCTAAAATCTAGTGGAACATGTAACATGCTTCCAAAGGTGAACTAAGGTGAAGGGAGGGGGGATGGGGGGTTGGAAAGAGGGGATGGGGAGTGTAGTGGGAGGTGGGTTGCTGCTTAATGCAGTGTGATGGTGAGCCTTTCCACTGGTGGCTTTCTACTGCAGATGTGGAGAGAGAAACCCAAGCAACTCATTGAAACTGTAGGATATAATATTGATTGTTAGTAGGTAAAACGGAAAATTGTATACTCACCTTTCCGTAATTTTCCTTTCCTGGTGCATCTTCATGGCAGCATACACATGGGTTGTGGCTCCGCCCCCACAACATGATAGGACTGGTTAACTATAAATCAAAGACAGACCCGGCTCACAGCATTCTCTGTAACTCTCACCAATTTGGGCGGGAATCTGTATGCTGCCATGAAGATGCACCAGGAAAGGAAAATTACGGAAAGGTGAGTATACAATTTTCCGTTTTCCTGGTGCATCATGGCAGCATACACATGGGACCTAACTCGCCATATGGGAGGGTGCAAGAAAAATTTTGTAATGATCAGAAGCGCAATTATGCACCATGAATTTTCCAAATTTTACTGTCGTGAGCCGGGTTCACTTTAAGTGTAATAAAGGTGTTTCCTGGGAGGACCATATTGCTGACTTGCAAATAGCCTCAGGAGACACTCAGCACTGAGCTGTGCACTGAGCTGGCACTGCCCTAGTTGAATGTGCTCTTAAGTCATCCGAAACAGGAAGGTCTTGTGGAGAGTAGGCTCTTTTAATTTTCTTAATCTAGGATATGACTGTACATGTTGATGCTGATTGGCCCTGCCTTAAGCCACGCTGGAACCAAGTACAGATTTCAGCTTTCCTGAATGAAAAGGTAGCTGCCAAGCAGGTCACCCAGGTTAGATCAACATCCAGGGGATGTGGTTCTCTCACTCAACCAAGAAAGATGGGAAACTAACTTCCTGGTTAAAGTCGAAGGAGAAAGACATTACATGGATAAAGGCAGTCTGGAGTTTTAGGACTATACTGTCTGGGTAGAACGCTTAGGTGAGGCTCCTTGAGTACAAAGCCTGCAGCTCTGACACCCCTTTTTTCACAGAGGTTGCAGCAACCAGAAATATGATCTTCAGATTGCAAAGTGTAGCCAATTCTGTAGGATAGAAGTGAGGCCTTGATAGAGATGAGGAACATGAGCAATGCCACATAGGGAACAATGGTTTCCTGGCAGGTATACAAATTCATGAAAGCCTATTGAGAATTGCATCATTTAAAGGGTTAAGGACTCCCTGTAAGTGCAGACAAGGCTGAAGTTTGAACTTTAAACATATTTGAACCTAGGCCCAATTGTAAGAACTGTAGAACCTTGGCTCGTTTAGGTGATAAAGGACTCCAGGCTTTACTGTGTGAGATCTGCATAATTTTCCCATATTCTTTTGTAAGTCTTATTCACAAAGACCTCTCTGGCTTAACACAAGGTAGCCACTACCTGCACTGAGCACCCTTGACTTGGTAGCCTGCACCTCCTAACTTCCATGCCATCAAAAAGTAGTCTCTTGGGGCTGGATGACAAAACTGACCGTGCGAGAGCAAATCTGCCATCACTGGAAGAGGCAGTGGTGACTCAATGCTTAAGTGTAGGAGAGACACTAGAGCCTCCTAAGCCAAAATGGCATATTTGCAATTATTGATACAGGAAGTTCCACTGACAGCCTAAGAATCCTACCCTTCCACTGCTGTCTATGCACGGTATAAATCTTGCTCCTCTTCTAAAAGGAGTGAATGACAGAAGGGCTTTGAACACTACTCTCAGTTCAAGAGCATTCAATACTATGCCTCATAAGCTGAACCTCCCATGACCTCGAGCAGCCTGCTATTTGAAATGCATCCCCCAACCTTTCTAGCTGAGGTCTGATGTGATAATGTTCCATTCAAAACAATTGGTCAGTTACAAAGAACCAAGGATACTCCGTCACTGTTCTGCTTCACTCCCAAAGCACCTTTGACTTTCTCTATCAGAAGACAGCTATTCCATTGTGGAAGTTCTACTGATTTTTCCCCGTCGCTATTGCAGTGAGACCTTTTGTGGATGCCCTGGGGGAGATGTACAGACCGAAGGGGAGGCACTGAAGCTGACAGAGGAATTGAGGATGAATTGGGACATGTAGGTGTCTGATAAACCTACCGAGCATCCAGTCTCCCAGATTTATTAATAATATAATGGATTGGAGGTTTTCTATCTTGCATGCCTCCAACTTCCTGTGCTTGTTTAGGGTTTTTTTTTTTTTTTTTGGAACAGAGGTGAACCGAATCCTCATCTCCTCTAGGCAAGTGGAGCCTTTAAGATTGCTCATTTATTTAATCCGGCTACAAAACATGACCAGAATTTTTTAAATTTTCCATTAATTCTGGTAGCCTGGCTGACTGGAAGAGATTGAAAGGTGGACATCCCACCTATCAATTTTATATGATCGTTATGCTCATTGAATTACGCCCCTGCATGAGTAAACGTTTGTCATGATGATATACTTTTTAATAAAATGATTGTACCAGAAAGGTGGACATCCCTTAAACTTCCACTAATGTCACAGCAATATAGTTGATATGGCCCACTGATCCTGAATATTTGTGGAGACAAGGTTTTTTTTTTTTTTTTTGGGATTTGTTCGTGTCCTTCAACCTCCGTACGTTCTATCTTT
>BLSH010330940.1:256263-268340 GCA_018402905.1 Glandirana rugosa | reverse complement strand
ATGGCCTGTTCAGCCCATTAGCATTCAACGAGATTATTTTAAATACCATTTTGTGATATGAAAGTGAAAGAGTTTGTTGAGTTGTTGCCTTTTCGAGGGGTGATGTGTTGAGATATCTGGATTCCAGCACCCATCTTGTCATACTTCAGCGCTAAGTGATGGTGATGCTTGTTTCTTCTAACTTGTATATGTCTTGGACTTAGAGGTGGTTCAATGGTGTCTACAAACTGCTTGAAACAGAAAAAAGAAGAACTGAAACAAAAGTTAACATGTAACAAAGAACCAGTCATTTTAGAGCAGTTGTCACTGCTTTCACAGAAGGGGGTAAAGGCTCAACGGAGCCGCAGGGTTCCCAATGCAGGTTTGCCTGCTTAAAATACTTTTAATAGTGCATATCTGTTTAGCCAGGTATTTTTTCCCAGTCAGATTTAAGAGCTTTGGGAGGGTTTCCCTCTTTGTGATCCGCTACGTCTTCTGTCAGGAGACCCCGTTGCTTTGCCAACTTCATCCCTCGTTTTACCGTTAGGACTGTGAAGCTTTTGTGTTCCCATGTAACAAGGAGCTTAGCAGGGAAGAACCACTTGTAGACCACATTGTGATTGTGGTATAACTTAGTAAGGGACACAAGTTTGCTGCGTGCTTGCATCGTGTGTTTGGATAAGTCGGTGAAAAGGGTAATTCCAGAGTATGGTCAGGTAGTGATGGAGCCCTTCTAGCTCTCTGTATGAGAGCTTCTTTGATATGAAAAAAGTGGATCCTGGTGATTTTCTGGCAGAAATGCAGGTTTGGGGAGTCTGTGCGCTCTGTCCACGGTGATTTCTCCCGTGGGTGCGTCTGGTAAGAGGTCCGCTATGAGTTGCTGGATGTAGTTGCGCAATTCTGAGGGGGGTACCTTTTCCGCCACCCCCTGGAACTTCACATTGTTCCGTCTTGAGCAGTCCTCTAAATCCACTAATTTCAATTTGATTGCTGTCAATTCCTCTTCTGCATCATTGTGGGCATCTACCAACTCGTTATGAACTACTGTACTAGTCGCCCATTTTATCTTCAATGTGATGTACTCTATCCCCTATGTCCTCCACCTCCCTTTTAATCTGCGTGACTATGGATAGCATGTCCCTGTGTAGGGAACCTCTTAATGACACCAGCATGTCCTTTAGCGTTTTATCTGATAGAGGTTGCCCCACTGTAGGGTAGTCATCTATGCATTCTATAAACTCTCTAGTAGGATCATCAATGGAGTCCGTTGTGCCCCTCTCACCTGCTGCTTAGCAATCCAGAGACTTCTTAGCCCTGGATTTCACTGGGCTGTTGCTTGGTGGGCTCTCAGGAGATGAGCGGTTGCTGCCTCCGGAGTTCACTCCGTGTGGTGTACTGTGTAGAGAAGGAGAGCGCGCTTGCTCTCCCCAGCGCCATTTTTGGTAGGCCACACTCCCGCCACGCCAAAGAAGTTAGTCAGCTTACGGGGCTTGGAGAGCGGCTTGCGTTTCCCCATGATGACTGTCGGGTCTACACTGGCTAGGGAGCTGGCACAGACTCTGCTTGCTGGGCTTAGTGTCGCATATCAGGCTGGGAACCCCTGCACCATTCGGAAGCTCTCTCCTCACGTGGCCATCTTCCTTGGCTGCCGGCTCCACCCCCCTTTTAAACCCTTCTTGGGGGGTTAAAAACGCCCCAAAACAGCCTGAAAAGTGGTGCCAAAGCAATGCTATAACAGCGGTAAATCAGCACTAAAACGAGCGGCACTTTACCGCTGATGCCCTGTCTGCCCCAGTGTGAAAGCAGCCTAAATGTTCTCTATACATTCCTTTTATTTAAAGAACTATGTTGGGATATTTATTGCCTGTTTTCTTTGTACTCATATTGAAAGTCTTAGTAAAAACAACTGAACAAGAAAAAATTAAATATTGGTATTGCTTACAACTACCAGTGAAATGTTTACTTTAATTTTTTAGCTAAACAAAAAGCCTTTACAATTTGCAACAAATGCTGTACAGTATCGAGTGCATCTGTTGATGCTATTACCCTCTCTTATATACAGCTGGCTAAACATCCATGTTTTGTTAACATTCCAGAAAACAAATAAAGGAAGTTACAACTCTGATTTATATATATATATATATATATATATATATATATATATATATATATATATATATATATATATATATAGTATAGTATATTATATTATCATTACATTTCTGAGTTCTTGCGATAATCAGAACTAGGGTTTTGGTTACACCCTCCCAAGGAGTATGTTTGTGGCTGCAAGTGGGCAGCCAGAGTGGGGTACGTGTCTGCACAGTGCTGTCTGGGACAGGACAGCCAAGGGCTTGAGCCTGAAAGATGGAAATTTTGTGTTGATGATGTAAACCCCTTGCAAGGGAAGCGGATTGCTGAGAACTTCTTTTTTTCCACTTTTTCAATAAAAGTGGGCAGATAAATCCCTGAAAAGGCTTAACAGCCCCAAGTTGTCACTATATATATATATACTTTTTCTGAACTTTTCACTATAGCTATGAGTTGTAAGCCTCTGTGGTGTTGCATAAAGCTGTCATAACATTATAGGTATAAGCATTTCCCAATTCCTTGGATACCTTGGGAAATAGGGTTTTGATTAGGCATGTAATCAATATCCTGGTACTAAATGACAATTTCAAAGTAATGTTAACCAGTTCAGATCCACGCTATAGCCAAAAGACGGCTACAGCACGGCTCTGAAATGCTCTGAAATGCCCGGAGGACGTCTATGGATGTCCTCCTTTGTGCACGCCCCCCTCATGCACTCGCAGCCTGCGGCGGCACTCTATCCCGTATGTCCCGACCAGCCCAGCCCCCACACAGTTAGAACACGCCCAGGGAACACTGTTAACCCCTTCACTGCCCCTTCAGGTTAACCCCTTCACTGCCAATGACATTTATACAGTAATCAGTGGACATTTAAATTTCTGATAGCTGTATAAATGTCTGTGTGTAATTGTTCCAGAAAAACATCACGTTCACTCTGGCTTTTCCAGCGACGCTTCTCCTCCGGGGTCCAAACGGAGACCAGCTCGCCTTTCAAGACCCTGCTGAGGCAGAACTTTTCCTCCGATCGCTCCGCTCATCTTCCCACCCAGACATAGGAGCCACCTCCTCTCGCACGACACATCCCCTGGACCAAAGAAGCCCCCGGAAGGACTCACCCAAGAGGCCAAAGATCAACAACTCCTCTGACTCTAACACCTGTTGATCCTTTCACCAAGGTGAGGTTGGGATATGCCACCTCCTTGGCACCGATCACCTGAACTTTAACCGGTTTTGCCATCTTACCCTTCCCCCTTCTTGGGGTTTTAGTCAGTTTTTCTGCTATCCATAACCGGGTAAAGTATTCAAAATGCACACATATGGTTAAGTGTTTATACTATACTGTTGTCAGATGTCCGCATGCTTCACTGCAGGTGTTACACGTCTCCCAATCCCTCTTGCCAGTTTCCGCTGAGGTCCAATCTTGGCTTCCGCATGGCCTAGCATTCCTAAACCAGAATCTCTGGTGGTGCAGGGGGAGACATCACAGGCAGTTACTCATGCGGGAAAAAAAAGTGCCTAGAAGGCTTTAGTTTGTGTTGGTTAGTTTTGTTTATAAGTTTTCCCCTCTCCTGCTCCCCATCTAAGCTGCAACCAATCCACCCGGTCTTAACCCTTCCAACCCCCTTGACGCACGGGCACATGACTAGCGAGATGCCGAAACCCATTATTACCCCCACCCAGGTGACTATAGTTCCCACCAGCCAATAGTATCTCCAGTCCCTGACTCCCCCATGAAAGTTATCTCCTGGAACATAAAGGGACTCCATTCCCCTAATTAAAAGAATGAAAATTCTTCGCCACCTAAAGAGATTGAGGGCAGATATCGCCCTACTTCAAGAGACCCACCTTTCCCCCTCAGAGTTCGCACGAATGCGGAAACTCTGGGTAGGTTCCGTTATTGGCTCGGGGGCTGTTTCGCGCAAAGCAGGCGTTATCATTCTCTTCCATAAGAATTTATCCTATAAAGTGCTTTCCGACGACTCTGACGATCAGGGACGTATGGTCTCTGCTCGCATTGAAATTAATAACGCCCCTTATCTGATATCCAACAAATACGCCCCCAATAACCCGGGTAAAACCTTTTTCAAAGACATGTCCTCATTCCTCTTAAAGCATCCTGATATCCCACACATTGTAGGAGGCGATTTCAACAGCCACATGTATCCCTTGGAAGACAAAGCATCCTCTAAAAATAGCAGAGCACCCCCGGCCTCTTCTACTCAGACTTTGTTGTCTTCTGTCATTGATACCCTAAACCTGTCCGACATTTGGAGGCTCCAACACCCAGTAGAAAAAGAGTACACCTTCTTCTCTCACCCTCATAACTCTTTGACGAGGATAGACTACTTATTTTGCACAGACTCCCTAGTTCCCAAGATCATTGATTCCGAGATCCATGAAATGGTGATTTCTGACCACGCCCCCGTCTCAATCAACATATCACTAGGCCCCCCCAAGCAATCAGCTCCCCCCTGGAGATTCCCCTCTTTCCTGCAAATTAACAAGGACTTTCAAGTGTTCCTTGAGTCAGCTTGGGACGAATATGCCACCCACAACCACCTACATGTAGATAACCCTACCCTATTTTGGGAGGCTGGTAAGGCCTTCCTTAGAGGAAGAATAATATCCTATTCGGCTGCCTACAAAAGACGGGTTCTGTCCAACTATAAAGTGGCGAGCTATAAACTTAGGTCCACCCAACAGGCCCTGTTTGAATCGAACATACTCGAAAATAACACTGCTTGGCTTAGGGCTAAACATTCCTTTGACTCCTGGGCTGACAATTTGGAACGCATAAAAAGATCCCATTTAGACGCCTTGCTCCATAAATTTGGCAACAAAGCTGGGAAACTCCTGGCAAGGCTATGTAGAGGGCCCCACAAACCTACTCACACCCCCCCCCCTGATCCTTCGGGAATACTAAAAACCAAACCCCACGAGATAAGCCAGATCATGCTAGATTTCTACTCTACGCTTTACGCCCCTGATCACATAAATTTGGCCATAGCCAATTCCTTCCTTGAAAAAGTCCAGCTTCCCAAGATATCTGCAGAGCATTTGGAATTGATAAACTCACCCATGAATGACCAAATGTCAAAGAGGCCATCAAACATCTTACCCCTGCCAAAGCCGCGGGACCAGACGGCTTCACGGGCGAGTTCTTTAAAGCCCTCCAAGACAAAATCGTCCCCCCTCCAGGCCCTCTATTCTCATATTTGGCGGGGTGGCCCCTACCCCCCACGAGCAACCAGGCTACTATCAAACTTATCGAGAAAAAAGGCAAAGATCCTACCGACCCTGGCACATTCAGGCCCATCTCCCTTTTAAATATAGACGCAAAAATTTTATCAAAAATCGTAGCGCAAAGGCTGGCTAAGATCATACCACACATAATTGACCCTGCTCAGTCCAGCTTTGTCAGAGGTAGAACAGCCACATTAAATATTAGGAAGGTTCTGGAGAGTGTTAGACTCGACCCTAGGGGAGACCGAGCCATCATCACCCTGGACGCCGAAAAAGCTTTTGACAAGGTTAACTTTGATTGACTCCAGCTGGTATTAACCAGGATGGGATTCGATGGTCCTTTTACCCATCTAATAAAATCTATGTATCAAGCCCCGACGGCCAGGTTGATGGTGGCAGGTCTTCTCACCCCTGAATTTAGACTCTCAAAAGGAACCAGGCAGGGATGTCCTTTGACCCCCTCCTCTTCAATATCGCTTTAGAGCCCCTTTCCAAGTTCATTAATTATACTGCCCCCCTTCATGGCATTCAAATAGGAAGCTCCACCTTACGATCCTCCCTTTTCGCAGATGATGTCCTTATATTCACGTCCAACCCAGCAGCTGATCTGCCCCTAATAAAGAACATCTTTGATGACTTTAGACTGTGCTCAGGCCTTCGTATCAATTATCGCAAAAGTGAGATCCTACTATTGGGCCCCTCCCTAAACCCAGGATGGGCAGCATCCTCTCCCTTTACCATCGCCCACTCACACATCACCTTCCTGGGAGTCAATGTAGGAAAGACACCCTCATCCATTTATCAACTTAACTACCCACCTCTCATCTCCAAAATAACTCAGGAACTGGATAACTGGATGGATCTTCCTCTCTCGCTTCTGGGGAGATGCCACTTGGTAAAAATGATCAGCTTCGCTCGCCTATTGTATCCCCTCCAAACTATCCCGCTACTACTTAACCACTTCCTTACTGGGCACTTAAACCCCCCTCCTGCCCATACCAATTTTCAGTTTTCAGCGCTGTCGCATTTTGAATGACAATTGCCCGGTCGTGCGACGTTGTACCCAAATAAAATTTGCGTCCTTTTTCTCCCACAAATAGAGCTTTCTTTTGGTGGTATTTGATCACCTCTGCTTCATTTCTGATCGCCGCTATAAACAAAAAAAAAGCCACAATTTTGCAAAAAAGAATATTTTTTACTTTTTGCTAAAACACAAATCCATAAAAAAAAGAAAAAAAATTACTCATCAGTTTTGTCCGATATATATTCTTCTACATATTTTTAGTAAAAAAAAAATCGCAATCGGCGTATATTGATTGGTTTGCACAAAAATTATTGCATCTACGAACTATGGGAATTGATTTATGGCGTTTTTATTATTTTTTTTTTTTACTAGTAATGGCGGCGATCAGCGATTTTTATCGGGACTGCGATATTGCAGCAGAAATGTCGGACATTTTTTACACATTTTTGGGACCAATGACATTTATACAGCGATCAGAAATTTAAATGTCCACTGATTACTGTATAAATGTCATTGGCAGTGAAGGGGTTAATCTGCAGGGGGCAGTGAAGGGGTTAACAATGTTCCCTGGGTGTGTTCTAACTGTGGGGGGGCGGGGCTGGTAGGGGCATAACAGATCTAACTGATCCCAGTGACAGGAATCAGTAGATCTGTCCTGTCCCCTGTCACAGAACGGAGAACCGCCGTGTTTACATCAGCGGTTCCCCGTTCTGCAGCTCTGTAAGGCGATCGTGGGCCTCAAGCGGACATCGAGTCCGCACGACCCACGGGCACGCCCGCCAGGGGGCGCGCCGGGAGCGTGCACAGGGGACGACGTCCATGGACGTTGTCCCAGCATTTCAGATCCGCGCTGGAGCCGTACTTCGGCAATAGCGCGGATCTGTAGGGGTTAAACATAAAGATGTTCAATTACTTAATAAATCTATCTCCTCTTTTATTTGGCAAGGAAGGCGACCCCAAATTGCCTTGACCAAGCTCTATCTCCCCAGACGCGAGGGAGGCTCTGGCCTTCCTAATATCAGACTGTACAACAGTGCCTCCCTTCTGAGATTTAGCATGGACTGGATCACTCAATCTGCCCGGTACTCCAACCACGATCTCGAAAGAGACATGGTCCAACCCTACTCTCGACTCTTGACAGCTCTCCTTCACGCCAAATGGAAGAATATGCCACCGGACATTCAACATAATCTACTTCTCAGAGACACTTCCATTGCCTGGAGAACATACAGGAGACTTTTCAAACTCCCTTCTTCCATCTCTCCTTACCTCCCCATCGG
The DNA here is from genome assembly GCA_018402905.1 of Glandirana rugosa. Taxonomy (NCBI): domain Eukaryota; kingdom Metazoa; phylum Chordata; class Amphibia; order Anura; family Ranidae; genus Glandirana; species Glandirana rugosa. Next base: position 260,723 of record BLSH010330940.1, on the reverse strand, counting down.
GGGGAACCCAGAATTTCCAGCAGGCCTGGCAAACAAGGCCTATTTACTTTGGGAAGACCGAGGTCTAACAAACTTCTCCTCCCTCTGTCTGTCTTCCTCAGGACTACCTCGGGACTTTGATTCAGTTGTTGCCGAATTCTCCATACCTAAATCCCACGCCTTTCACCTCTGGCAATGCCGGAGCTTCATCAAGACGTCATGCCCTACAAGCCACCTGAGATTTTCAACCAGTAAAATGGGCACTCTGATTCAAAAAAGCTCATACAGACTCTGAAATCTACAAACTCCTTCTGGAAAGGGCTAGTAATCCTGTCAATGCCACAAGCATCTCCAATTGGTCAAAAGACTTTCCCGTTCCAGATTTGCTACAAAAAATCTTAGATGGATACAAATACACGCTCAAGCTGACTCCTAATGAAACCTGGAGAGAGACGCAATTAAAAATCTTACATCGAGCATACATCTCGTTCTTAACGGACAAGTCTAACCAGCATCGGGCCAACTGTCCACTCTGCGGATTCCTAAGGCCTTCCATCGCTCACCATTTCTGGACCTGCTCATACATCTCAACCTTTTGGGACCAGATCATATCTTACATACACAGTGTCAGCCTTCTACTCCTTCCCAAAGACCCCCTTCTCTTAATCTTTGGCCATTGGGACAAGGAGTTAACCCACTGGTCACCCTCCCTAAAACCGCAGGCTAAAGAATGGTCCTCGATATGCCTCCTAACAGCAAGAAGAGCCATTTTGAAGTCCTGGACAGAGAAAACCACCCCTCCCTGAACTTGGTGGTGAAATAACTCAGATCGCTTCTCTACAAGGACAAGCTAAACACCAACTTTGACCATACACGGGTGGTGCGACTATTTTGTCTCAGGTGGAATCCCTTCATCTCAGCTATCCTTTCACCGGACGACGAAAGGGACTTGAGAGATACCTTCTCCTATTATCCCGAAACCTCCTCACACTTCCTATCAGATGATATCACCTAATTGTGTGCCCCGTGAACTTTCCCCCCCCAAACGGACCTTGGTGCTCCATTTAACCTCTCCTGGGGACTCCCACCCTCCCCGAAATTATACTTTACGGCCCTTAGCCATGGGCCCATGTCGCTTGGATTCTTGCTTGTTGTGCAGCCCCCCAGACTTAGGTTGCAGCCTTCTCCCTCCCTTTCCTCCCCCTCCCCTCCTGAATGGTGTTCTGTTCTATGCCAGCGTGATCCATCTGGTCATTTTCCACCCTTGTTCCGACAGCTATTAATTCCTGGTATAATGTGATTCATTTTATATGGTTTACTAATATATGTCATTGTACCTTTCCGCCTACTGAAGGGCAGTGTATGCCTTTCTATTGTGCACATGTATCTGTACATCAATTTTCTTTTTTCAATAAAATCTGTTTAAAAAAAATCGCAGATCGCCGCCATTACTAGTAAAAAAAAAAAAATAGTAAAAATGCCATAAATCATTTCCCACAGTTTGTAGACGCGATTACTTTTGCGCAAACCACTCAAAATACGCAGATTGCGATTTTTTTTACCAAAAATATGTAGAAGAATATATATCGGCCAAACCCGATGAATAATTTTTTTTTTATATTTTTTGGGGGATATTTATTATAGCAAAAAAGTAAAAAATATTGTTCTTTTTTCAAAATCGTCTCTCTTTGTTTGTTTATAGTGCAAAAAAGAAAAACCTCAGAGGTGATCAAATACCACCAAAAAAAAGCTCTATTTGTGGGAAAAAAATGATAAAAATTTTGTTTGGGTACAACGTCGCACGACCGCGCAATTGTCATTCAAAATGCGACAGCGCTGAAAGCCTAAAATTGGTCTGGGCAGGAGGGGGGTTTAAGTGCCCAGTAAGGAAGTGGTTAATGGATAGCATACTTTAATAAACATTCACCAAAACATGTACATCAGGGAATGCTTTCTACGGTGAAAAAAAAGAACCGACTAAAGGCAAAACATGTATATAGTAATGAGGACAGTTTAAACTGTCTTTGGCAGTGATAAACCATGCAAGAGAAAATGACACCCAGGAACAGTTCAAACAGGTTTGTCTTGCACTTCTATTCAGCAAGGCAGCAAGCAAGCAAGCAAGCAAGCACAGTTTCATTGCAGGGAAGCTTGGTGAAGCAAGTCCACAAAATAAACAAAACATTCACTCATCTGAGCAACTTACTAAACTTAGGTAAGTTCCTGACTAACAGGATGCCCTCTAATGGATTCCCCAAATCAAACAGGCAGGATTAGTACCTTTCTAGCGGTCTGTTAGCACTTGGCCCTTTCACCCATAAACAAGCACCCACAACATAGAGTGTGAGCGAGAGAGAAAAAGAATCCTTACCATCATTTAGCTCACATATATAAAGTCCTGTGGATAGCTGAGACTAATAATGCGGTTTGGCTACCAGGTAAGATGTAGACATAGGAAGAAATGTTGTATCTCACCTAAAGCTCTACATAGCCCTTAGGCTCTGGGACTTTCTCTGGGCTTTATCTGCATCAATTACAAACCCTAGAACTCCTCACCATATAAAAACTCTAGGTAAGTTTTTGAAAATCACACCTGGAACTATAATACAGCCAGCATAGTGAAGATAAGTATCAACACCTTTAGTTTTTGAGGAGATCGAGGTATGCTGGCCTTGGCATTCCCTTATCTACTTTTATAGGTTGGTGATGGAGAGCACCCCTACTTGTTGCATCACCATTTGATACAGTAATTGCTCTGCTGCAGATAAATAAGCAGCAATCTACAAACCATCAATTTTATTGATGGTGGGCATATTGCTGTGTAAGAAGCTGGCTGAGGTGTAGGAAGATGGCTCTCAATATTATGATGGACTTATAACCATCCTGCTTAGGGAATATTTGCTCCCTTACCTTCAGGTCAGAGATTACTCACTATTAGGGTTAAAATCACCAAGCTAAGGCTTTTTCCCTTATGCTGTGAGCTTAACAAATTCTGAAGCACTCTGAATTATTGCTGATATTCATATTGTTATGTTTCTGGGTATCCCCGCAATTTTAAAGATACTGGACCTCATGACTGAAAAACTTGCAATATTATTGTGCATCCTGCTGCTTTCTGTGTGTAGATGTTGCTCAAATTGAACAAACTGGTGTTAGTTTGGAATATTATTATTATTTATCTTCACGTTTTTATCTACAGTATATACTTCCTTTTACATACTTGCTTATTCATTTTCATTTGTTTGTCTTGATTGTATTATTGTTCACAGGAACTAAGTAACTTATTTTGTACTTTTTACGCGTAATATGTTTTTTGGAATGCTACTAAAATTTGTGAATTTGTTCAATTTGTGCCCTGGGGTTTCTCATATTGTGTCATCTGCTTGGCCTTGTTGAGAGACCCAGAGTGTTGTGTTGACTGTGCAGACTGAGTTAAAGTGGTTGTAAACCCTCTCATTTACCCAGTGAAGTGAAATTGCCTCAGATGATACACAGAGATCAAAAACAAATCCTCCTACATACATTTTCCCTTTTCCCTGCATTTTTCAGTATCATAGAGGAGGGGGTGGAGAGCTGCAGTTAGAGGTCTGAGACACTGGGGTTGATTTACTAAAGCTGGAGAGTGCAAAAACTGGTGCAGCAGTGCATGCTAGCCAATCAGCTTCTAACCTCAGCTTGTTTAATCAAGCTTTGACAATAAAATCTGATTGGTTTCTGTGTGGAGCTGCACCAAATTTTGCACTCTCAACCCCACTGTGTGAGAGTTGATTGGAGGAAAGGGACACACCACCCTTCACAATCATCAGAACTGTGTTCTAAATAGATAAGCTGTGTGTTGAGCTCTCCTCCCTGTCACAGATTTTATCTCATGTGTCAGGACTAGAGTTGAGTGAACCCGAACTGTAAAGTTCGGGTCCGTACCAAACTTTTGGGTGTCCGGGACCCGGACCCGAACCCGGACTTTTTTTTTTTTTCGGGTCCGGGGTTCTGGTAATTTTACTAAAAGTTCTGAAAATTGCTGTAAAAAAGTCCTGGAAAGCCCTAGAGGTCTGCAAAAGGAAGGAAAATGGGGGTAAGGGTCGGACAAGTGCCCTACAAAGAAATGGGGACAGGGAAATAACTTAAAAGCATTTTTAAACAAAAATCACATAAAAAAATAAAAAATGACCCGAACGAGACGATAAATTTTCGCCCCATATCTTTATTAAATCTAGATATTAAAATCTTTGCCAAGACTATAGCCACCAGATTAAGTACTATAATGCCCACCCTAATACACACAGACCAAGTTGGATTTACCTTGGGCCGTCAGGCTGCAGATGCCACGAGGAGGCTGATAAATGTGATCCACCAAGTGGAACTCGACGGAACGCCTTCTCTGCTCCTCTCACTGGACGCAGAGAAGGCGTTCGACAGGGTCCACTGGACATATCTTCAGCAAGTCCTCCAAAAATTTGGATTCACGGGTCATATTCTAAAAG
>BLSH010330940.1:223408-249613 GCA_018402905.1 Glandirana rugosa | reverse complement strand
CGACCACGTAAGACATTGGGCTTGCCGTAAGAAAATATAACCTTACGGGGGAGACCACAATGTTTACGGCAAAAGAGGAAACGACTGAGTCAACCCCTTAAACGGTTATGGGGAAGCACTCTAGTTCCCGGCAGTACATAGCCCGACAAGGGTCGGCCAGCTAGTCAAGTAGATACGCACCGTACCCCATCAACAGTTTAAAACATTGAAATAAGTTGACGGCCTTTAGCAATGTTTTAGCGGTCGAGGGTAGCCCAAACCCGTGATTTTACTAGCCCGACCTGGAAAGGGTAAAACTAAAACCCTATCGAATACCGGAGGCAATACGAGGGGAAGTTCAACAAATGCTTGAATTAGGTGTGAAAGAAGAGTCCCAGAGTGACTGGTCCAGCCCGATCATTTTAGTGCCCAAACCCGATGGGAGCTGGCGATTTTGTAACGATTTCCGGCAGTTGAATAAAGTTACAAAATTTGACAACTACCCCATGCCACGCATAGATGAACTGATCGACCGGCTGGGAACAGCCCGATACATGACGGCCCTTGATCTCACGAAGGGGTATTGGCAAATTCCCCAACTGAGTCAGCAAAGGAGAAAACGGCATTTGTAACACCAGAGGGGGCATTCCAATATAAAAGAATGCCGTTCGGGTTACAGAATGCACCAGCCACGTTCCAGCGGAAATGGACAAAATTCTGAGGCCCCATCAGAAGTATGCTGCAGCCTACTTGGACGATGTGATTATCCACAGTATGGATTGGGCCTCACATCTGCCAAAAGTGCAAGCTGTACTAGACTCCATAAGGGAAGCTGGGTTCATGGCTAATCCCAGTACCCTGGACAGGAAGAGGCCACATATTTGGAGTACACTATTGGGAGGGGAGTGATAAAACCCCAAATCAACAAAGTGGAAGCCATAAATAGCTGGCCGCACCCCAACAGCAAGAAGCAGGTTTGAGCATTCCTCGGAATTGCTGAATACTATCAGCGATTCATTCCTAACTTTGCTTCGCAGGCCATGCCCCTAACCAACCTGACAAAAGGGAGAGAGTCTACCATTGTGAAATGGACCTTGGAGGCTTAAGCAGCCTTCCAGGCTTTAAAAAAAGCCTTATGTAGCCAACCAGTGCTGTACTCCGCTGACTTCACTAAGGACTTTGTGGTACAGACTGATGCATCAGACATAGGCTTAGAAGCAGTGTTGTCCCAGGTCTGGAACGGAGAAGAGCACCCAGTCATTTATCTTAGCAGGAAACTGAAACCCCAGGAAGAAAACTATGCCACAATTGAGAAAGAGTGTCTAGCAGTGAAATGGGCACTAGACTCCCTGCGATATTATTTGCTGGGTAGAAACTTTGATCTGATTACAGATTAAACACCCTTAAAGTGGATGGCTCAAAACAAGGAGACCAATAGAAGGGCAAATCGGTGGTTTCTGGCCCTGCTAGAATACAGCTTCACCTTAAAGCATCAGCCTGGTGTTCAAATGGGGAATGTGGATGCCTTGTCTCGGGTACCTGCGTGCCTGACTACCTGTGTTACAAACCCCAGTTTGAATCAAGAGGGGGGGTATGTGACAGCTGGCGGGTAAAGACGCCGGGTTGCGTGCAGGATGGCAGGTACATTTGCCCTAGATTTAAGCTGTATGCAGACTTATACCACTAAGGGGAGTCTTGCAGGTGTAGAGGAAATGAGCGCAGCTGAGGTGAGCTGGCTCATTAAGGCCTCTACAAGAACTCCCAGCAGGGATAGGTGAGTGCTCCACCCTGGAACCAGGTTCTGTGTCATGTCAACAGACTGGGGAGTGTAACAGCTTGCCTGGTAAGAAGTCTGTGTGGCTGACTGTCTTCAATGAGAGATAGGAGCTAGGTACAGCGGTAGGCTGTACCCAGCTGACAAACAGGGAAACCTATTGTGCAGTCAGTGGCCAAGTGGCCTAGGATTTATTTTGTTATTTGTTTTTGTTTTGCTGTTTTTCACATTGTAACTTGTAAGAATAAACAACCTTTTTGTTTTTCACCTGAAACTGCTGTCTCGCTGTGCCTAAAATTGTGTAGTGAACCCTTCCAGGGGGTTAAATACACCCTCTGCCGAGCTAACCCCCTTACAATATATATGTGCTTTGTTCAGATTTCATGACTGAGGTTTACAGTCACTTTAACGCTGCATAACTTTTAGCTGGTCAGTACCTAATTTGTCATCGGTGAGTTTGGACAAGGCTTTAATAAACATGTTCAGGAAGTTGGTAAGTGTAAGCAGTCGCTGAGAGACTGTCAGGGTGCCTTATATTGCTCCTGCCATGCTTTGACTGCAGCGCGGGTGCAGCACAGTATACTTATGATTTTCATGAGGGTTAGCTGCATTTTTTCATAGACTTCTATTACCTCCCTGCTTTCTGAAAGCACACCAAAACGGTGGCATTAATTAAAAGTTTATGGGAAAGTTCAGCTAACCTGCACAAACACTGCAGACACACTGCACTGCAGCCAAAGGACAGTGGATCAGTGTGAAGCTGTCCTCAGCCTAATAAGCAGCCTAATAAGCAGCTTCACTTTTGGATATCCCACCCTTCACCCCAAGCTCTACAACATAGTTATAGAAAAATGTCAAAGACTGTTCAAAAACAAAGGTAAGTAACAATGCAGCAATGCCTAGGGACAGAGTGACCTTCGTTGATTCTACCACTGTAGCGAAGGCTCAGACCTCCCTCAAGTTTACATGGGTGTTAAGAATATCAGTGGCCTTAAAGAAAGTAAATACCTGTGTTAAGACTAGAAATGTACTTTTTTAAATGTTCTACTTACTATGAATACTCATATGAATATTTAATACTTGCTATTTTAAGCTAGGAAGTACAATTAAAAAAAGTTTCCTGTAAAATATGATTGTTTATTGGAAAGTAGAGTTGAGCGGACACCTGGATGTTTGGGTTCGGCGGGGTTGGCAATGGTGACCCGAACTTTTGGGCAAAAAAATGGCTCTAAAAAAGTCCTGGAAAGGGCTAGAGGGCTGCAAAAGGAAGCGAAATGGGGGTAAGAGTAGGACAAGTGCCGTGCAAACAAATGTGGATATGGAAATAACCTAAAATCACATAAAAAAAAATAAAAATGGAGGAGGAGGTGGATGTGGAGTAGGAGCCTAATGGTTGAGGAGGCGGTGAAAAAAAAAGTATATCAATGGCTGTGTGAGGCCGGTCTAAATGGCTATTCTGCACAGGTACAGACAAGTCTTGTGGGATCCATGCCTTGTTCATTCTAATAAACGTTAGCTTGTCCACGTTGGCTGCGGACAGGCGGCTGTGCTTGTCTGTGATAATGCTCCCTGCCGTGCTAAACACACGTTCATACAATACACTGGCTGCAGGGCAGGCCAGCACCTCCAAGGCATAAAGGGCAAGCTCAGGCCATGTGCCCAATTTGGAGACCCAGAAGTTGAATGGGGCAGACCCATCAGTCAGTACGTGTAGGCGTGTGCACACATACTGTTCCACCATGTTGCTGAAATGCTGCCTCCTGCTAAGACGTTGCCTATCAGCTGGTGGTGCTGTTTGTTGTGACGTGCTGCTGACAAAGCTTTTCCACATTTCGGCCATGCTAACCCTGCCTTCTGAGGTACTGGCGGTGCCACAGCTGCGTTGGCGACCTCTTCCTCCTCTTCTGCCTTCGCCTTGTGCTTCCACTGAGCCCCCAGTGTCATTTGGGAATGCCCTCAGAAGCGTGTCTACCAGCGTGCTCTTGTAGTCGCGCATCTTCTGATCACGCTCCAGTGAGGGAATTAAGGATGGCATGTTGTCCTTGTAACGGGGATCCAGCAGGGTGGCCACCAAGTAATCAGCACAAGTTACAATGTGGGCAACTCGGCTGTCATTGAGCAGGCACTGCAGCATGTAGTCACTCACGTGTGCCAGGGGGGTGTATCATCTGTGACCTTTGTTTCCCCCCAGCCACACTCCAGTGATGCCCACAAGCTGCGTTGGGTACCACCCTGCTGTGACACAGTTCCTTCTCCTCATCAACCTCATCCTCCTCATCCTCCAGAACTGTGCCCTGGCTTGAAAATGTTTTATCTGGCCTATGTTGGTGCAGGAACCCACCCTCCGAGCCACTTGTGAATGACTGGCCTGATAACCATGGAAATTACCCCTCTTCCTCCTCCTCCTGTGCCACATCCTTTTCCATCATCGCCTGAAGTGTTTTTTCAAGGAGACATAGAAGTGGGTTAGTAGTGCTGAGAACAGCATCATCGGCACTGGCCATGTTGGTGGAGTACTCGAAACACCGCAATATGGTGCAAAGGTCTCACATGCAGGCCCACTCATTGGTGGTGAAGTGGTGCTGTTCCACAGACCCGTGCGTGCTGCAGCTGAAACTCCACTATTTCCTGCTGCTGCTCGCACAGTCTCTCCAGCATGTGCAAGGTGGAGTTCCACCTTGTGGGCACGTTGCATAGGAGGCGGTGAGCGGGAAGGCCGAAGTTCCGCTGCAGCTCAGACAGGCGAGCAGCAGCAGGGTGAGAATGCTGAAAGCGCGCACAGGGGGGCGCATGCACGAAGCTCTCAGCGATGGACGTGCCTAGCTAGAGCTCCGCACCGACACAAACTCTCCGGCCGCCTTACAGCACCCTGTTCTTGTGCAGTCGTCCCGCTCCTGTCCCACATCGACCCTAGACACCTAGGAACCCAAGTATGGTCGCGGGGAACCCCCGACCAAAGGTCCGGAGCAAAAACATTCGGGACGCCCTTGTCAAAGCCTCAGCCAAGATGGCGGCGGCTGCTTCTCCCCGCAGCAGCGGCGGCAGCACGAGGACTCCGAAACACAAGGAAAGGATGAGCAGCCATCCTGATGAGGGTGAGTCAGATAATGAACCCCTGGCCTCCCCGTTGTCCCCCAGAGGCCACACTTCATCAGACCCCCTCCTGCAACAATTTGAGCGTATGTTAACGCGGGCACTGCAGCGCACCTCTGACGAGATCACAGAGCGCCTCTCCAGAGAAATCAGAGAGCTAGGCCTCCATACCTCAGAGCTAGAAACTCGCACGGAAACTCGCACGGATGACTTAGAAACACAATTGGCAAATCAGGCAGACGAACTGGAATCGCTTAAAGAAGCTAACCAGGCCTTACAAGCCCAGATTGAAGACCAGGAAAACAGAGCCAGAAGATCCAACGGATCCGGGGGCTCCCAGAGACTATTTTAGACTATTTTAGACCTACACTCCACGGTTACGGCTCTTTTCCAGGAACTCTCACCCTCCATTCCGATCGATCGGCTTGAAATCGAACGAGTACACCGAGCCCTGGCTCCCCGCAAGCAAGACGGCCCTCCGCGGGACGTCATAGCCAAGCTACATTTCTTTCGTACAAAAGAGCAAATCATGCTTGCTGCCAGAAAGAAGGAGCATCTTTCATTTCAGGGCCATACCTACCAAATTTTCGCCGATCTATCTAAATCTACGATTATGAAGCGAAGGACCTTCAAGCAACATCTAGAAATATTACAACAACATAAGATCATCTACTCCTGGGGCTTCCCCTTCTCCCTGCGCTTCACTTATCAAGGCCGCAAATTCCAGTGCAAAACAGCTGAAGACCTACTAAACCGCCTGAAAGAACTACAACTCTGCCCATACACCAGGAACTCTTCGCAGAACACCCGTCGAAGATCTGCCTCGGCTTCCCCACAGAAATTCACCTCCACACCATCATCAACCACTAAAAGAGGCAGATTCATCCCTAACACGCAAGATCACCAGGACTCGATGGACTGAACATGCGTAACTGCTGGTGATGTATAGTTACCCTTAAGACCTGTAGGGCTAGCTACCCTCCTGCGAAAGACTCATCTATGCATGGCCAATTTATTGTGGGGTGTTTTAGGATACCCCTCAATGATGGTTACATGGTCTCTAGAGACCACTTTGCCACACTTATGGCACCCTCAGGTTTGTTCATTCTGTTCTATGTTATGTTGATAGTTCTGTTCTCTCCTGATTTCTTATGCAAGGTCCTCCTCCTTGGTCGGCTGCTTCCCCCGGCTCCCCCCTCACAGGGGGGGTCGGGGGATAGTGGACGGCAACGAGGACTGCCACCCTTCAGCTCACCATACGTTCTATTGCTCCCCAATGGGAATGCTAAATTAAGCTGGGTATTGCAATATTTTTCATAACCCCAAAACACTCACTCAGCCCATCCAAACCACTGTAAGCAAAATGTATGCACTCCCACTTTGTATAACCACAATATCAATCTCTCCCCCCCCTTTTTTTTTTTGATCAGGCACTCTTTCTCCCCAGTGAAAAACCAACTCCCCAATTCTAACTCCCCTCCACATCATCGCTACTATTATTTTACATCCCTCCAAGCTATCAGAGGCCGCATTGTTCGTGTCGGATTGTCACTGTTGCCCTCCGCCTCGCTCACAGGGTCCCCAATAGTTCCCCTTTGAGCGTCATGACCCCCTCTGTGAACAGTCTTTTATCCTCCACAGACGGATGGAACCATACCCCTGTTTACCCTCTTGCTCTTTTCTTCTCTTTATATCCACTATCCCTCCCAATATTCTACTCTCTACTATCATCTCTGCCTCCTCGCCAGGTGGACGAACCCGTGTCCAAAAAATATTTTTTCACTAAATAATTTTTCTCCTCGTCATTATGGCCCCCTTAAATGTTCTCACCCTTAATGTACAGGGTCTTAATTCCCCCAACAAGAGACGTAAAGCATTCAGATCTTTCGCCTCACTCAAAGCCCATGTAGTATGTCTGCAGGAAACTCACTTCACAGATCGTCACTGCCCCAAATTCCTAAGTCCCTCGTACCCACAATTTTACACAGCCTCAGCCTCTAGTAAACTCAGGGGAGTCTTAATCAGCTTTCACCGCACATCACCATTCACCCTTACAGCTGAGATCAAAGATCCGGAAGGCAGATACCTAATACTAAAAGGCATCCTGCTAGACTCAGAAGTCACGGTCGTGACCTATTACGCCCCTAATCGCAACCCCTCTGCCTTCTTATGACACCTTTTTCAAATAGTTGACATACACAAACAAGGCACTCTGGTAATATGTGGCGACTCCAATCAGGTAATACACCCCTCGATAGATAAATCCCCATATACGCCCTCCTCAAACCCAACCAAACTAACCTTTTCCCACCTCCTTCAACAACACTCGTTAATCGATACATGGCAGGAATGTAATCCTTCTAAAAAACAATTTTCTTTCTATTCCCATTCTCACAACTCTTTCTCGCGCATAGACCACATCTTTATCTCAGTTGGTACTTCCCCCTCTTTGATTTCGTCCCTCTTAATCCCTGTCTCCTGGACTGATCACAATGCGATACTATCTTCATTCATCTCCCTCATACCTAGACAGAAAACTCCTTCCTGGTCACTTAACGACACATTATTGGCCAATCCCTCATATGCCCTTGAGATTACTTCGGAGATACGCAGATACATCTCTGAGAACAAAACAGACGGGATTTCCCCTTTAACGATCTGGGAGGCTCACAAGCCAGTACTCAGAGGCTTCCTGATAAGCCTAGCCTCACGACGAAAAAAAGACTGTAAAGCACGCTTCCAGACCATAGAGGCGAACTTCTCGCAAGCACACATTACCTTCCAAACAAATCCCTCCCCAAACCATAAACTCGAACTAGAGAAGGCCAGACTGGAATTGGATTTGTTTTTATCAGACTCGGCTGAAAAAGCTCTCAGACGTTCTAAACATAAAATCTACACAAAAGCCACGTTTCTAGCCCTCTCTTTGCGTAACATAGACAAATCACATAAACCAATTCGCCTTCAAACGGCCCCAAACACATTCTCTAGCAACCCGATAAAAATTTTAGAGACATTCCGCCGCCATCTATCTTCTCTCTATGACCAACCCACCCCTCCAGACCAACAACTAATCTCAAACTTTCTTGAATCCATGGAACTACCTAGCATTCCAGCCCAGGAGAAAGAAAAACTCGATTCCCCTATCTCTAATGAGGAAGTACTCATAGCCATAAAATCTCTTAAATTGCACAAAAGACCAGGCCCAGACGGTTTTAAGGCCACATACTACAAGCAATTCGCTGAACTCCTCACCCCTCTTCTATCCGATGCATTCAACGCTTTGTTAAAAGGCCGCTCATTCACTCCAGAATCGCTCCACGCCTCTATCTCCATGATCCCCAAACCATCCTCAGATGATACATCTTGGACAAATTATCGGCCGATATCCCTTTTAAATATAGATGTCAAAATCCTCACCAAAATCCTATCTTTACGCCTCAACTCAATCATTGGATCCTTAATTCACAAGGATCAAGTAGGGTTCATACCCTCTAGACAGGCAGGGGATAACATCAGAAGAGCAGTTCTCCTATCCCACTTTGCCCGCACACGCAACATCCCCGCATGCTTCCTCTCCTTAGACATTCGTAAGGCCTTCGATACCTTATCGTGGCCATACCTCCAGCTTACTTTACAAAAACGGGGCTTTGGCCCGCACTTTCTTAAATGGATAGCCTCTCTATACTCCAACCCATCAGCCCATGTTAAGTATGCGGGTTTTCGCTCAGACCCTTTCTCAGTGAGGAGAGGAACCAGGCAGGGATGCCCCCTCTCTCCCCCCTGTTATTTGCTCTTGCCATAGAGCCATTAGCACAGTCAATCCGCACTAACCAAGACATAAAGGGAATAGAACTGGGGGGCCATCATCATAAACTGTGTTTATTCGCGGATGATGTTCTCGTCTTCCTCACATCCCCACTGACCTCTTCCCCTACTTTACTCTCACTACTAAGTAAATTCGCCACAATATCGGGCCTGACTGTGAACACCCAAAAATCCAAAATCCTCAATGTTTCCCTCCCCCTTCCACTTCAAACACAACTCCAGCAAGTCCTCCCCTTCTCTTGGGCTCAGCACCATTTAACATACCTGGGGATCAAATTGACACCGAACCCTACAAGCCTCTACTCAGCGAACTACCCCCCAATGATGACCCATCTCTCTAAATTGATGAACTCCTGGTCGGCTCTCCCTATATCCTGGCTAGGGCGCATCACAGTCATTAAAATGGCTATTTTACCTAAGATTTTGTATCTCGTCAGTGTACTTCCCGTCCCGGTACCTGCCCACTTCCTCCGCATCTTACAACGTAAGGCTTTGGGGTACATCTGGAATAAGATTAAGCCTCGCATATCTCAATCTGTATTATACCAAAATAAACTTCAGGGTGGCTTGGGTATGCCCTCTTTCTCAAAATACTACCAGGCCGCACAAATTGCTTCACTGACGAAGTATCATGCTACAAAAGAGGTCCCTCTATGGGTCTCATTAGAAGCAATTGATTGTGATCCCCTATCCTTAGCCAATTTCTTATGGCTTCAAGCCAAACATAGGGGGAAAATAAATAACCCGGTTACCCGTCAGTCCATTCACGTCTGGGACACTCTCAAATTCAAATTCAAACTCCAATCAACTCACGATCCCCTTCTCTCATATATGCGTAATCCAGCCTTCTACCCAGCTTGGGTCTCCCCAGCCTCCTTAACCAATTGGGTGAATGCTGATTTACTTAGAGCACACTCATTTTTCGCCGCAGACAGCTTCATACCTTTCCCTACATTTTGTGAAACATTCGATCTACCCAATTCTGAGATCTTTCGCTACCTTCAATTAAAACACTTCTTCACCCCCCTGTAAACGGTTAGATCCCTCCCTTCCTTCCATGACAAGCTTTGAACATACCTGTCTTAATGAACCCCATGCTCGAGGTGTAATTACCCAGCTATATCGACTCCTAATAGAACCTCCCCAACACTCGCAACCTCACTATATCTCTAAATGGGCCCGGTATCTAAATATCACTCTAGACCCCGAAACCTGGTCAGATATATGGCAGAACACGAAATCAGCATCACAGAATATTATTGCCTTAGAAGCAAATTATAAAGTCATGTTTAGGTGGTACCTGGTCCCGGCCCGCATAGCTAAATTTATCCCCACACATAACCCCAATTGCTTTCGCGGTTGCCAATCCCCAGGTACACACTATCATATATGGTGGACTTGTCCGACCGTCACTGTGTTTTGGCACACAATCTTCACAATGATTTCGACAGTCACAGGTAACAAAATTGATCCTTCTCCCGAGGTTGCCTTACTAAATGCCAAACCAGAAGCTCTAAGCAGACATCGCTTCAAGCTCTTATTACAAATAACTACGGCTGCCAAACAAACAGTGGCGAAAGCCTGGAAATCCACACACCTAGTCATCTCAGAAACAATCCAAAGAATAACCTCCGCGATGATCCATGCTAAAATGGAGGCCACATTATTGAACAATATCCCCAGATTCGAGCGAATATGGCAACCCTGGGTTGAACATTACCTTCCACTCAATTTTGACCCCTCTCTCCTACTCCCATAACTTGCCCAGATGCTCCAGCACCCGCGGAGCATTAGAAGTGCTCAACCACAGTACACTAACCCCCCTGGCGAGGAGCAGAGGAATTTCTCTTCCTCTCTTTTCCTCTCTCTCTTAGTCTTGGTCTTTTCTCTACCTGTCTGTTCTTTACCCTCTCTCTATCTTGATCTTTACCCCCCCACTGCCTCTCCTCTTTGAAGGTACTTATAACTAGATATACCATCCTTTATTGAATATAGCATAGCCTACCCAGGAGATTTTTCCCTTCCTCACGCATCGCTTTAGTCGTGTAACTAAAAGGTCAATCTCTTAATCCACTCAGAGTTGGTATTGATACTCTATACAAATCCCAACCTTTCTCATCACAAAAGCTACATCAGCAGATTGGGTAAATTATTATATATCTCTGGTAGTTGTATGACCACAACATCATACCCATTGACTCCGATATGAGGACGAGGCTATTAAATCCTCGCTGCTATACTATTTAAAACACAACAGATGGTAATTAACAATGTCATATTAAAGTAATACTGAACTGTACATTATCCATTTTTTCTTATATATACCTGTATACATTGTTCTCCTACAGTTGCCTGTAACCAGATGAATGGTATTCGTGATACTGGGGTTCGGCGGGCTGACTATCCCCCCGTGACACAGATTGTTCCCAATTGGGGTGTCCGGGGACGTGGGACGGCCTGCTTGGCCCCATATATATTTCCTACGAATTTCATACCCAGATACTGTTGTTGTCTTATCTCAGTTCTTTTTTATGAATTGTATTTATACCTTCGTCCCCTCTTCACCTCTTTTGGTGATTACCTCTGTATCCCCACCCTTCCCCCTCCCTTATTTTTTTCTGTAAATCTCAATAAAAAATTTGAACAAGGAAAGCGCGCACAGACGACCCGCACTTTCTGCAGCAGCTCTGACATATCCGGGTCGTTTTTTAGAAATTTCTGCACCCCAAATTCAGCACATGCGCCAGGCAAACCGGCTAGGCCCAGAGCTGCTATGAGATTTTGCCCATTATCGCACACCACCAGGCCGGGCTTGAGGCTCAGTGGCAACAACCACTCATCGGTCTGTTGTTCAATGCCCGTCCACAGCTGCTGCGCAGTGTGGGGTTTATCCCCCAAACATATCAGTTTTAAAACAGCCTGCTGTCGTTTCCCCCTGGATGTACTGAAGTTAGTGGTGAAGGTGTTAAGCTGACCGGATAAGGAGGTGGTGGAGGAGGAGGAAGCACAGTAGGAGGGCGAGGTAACAGGAGGCAGAGAGAAATGCCCTGCAATCCTCGGTGGCGGAAGGACATGCGCCAAACTGCTATCCGCCTCAGGCCCACCTGCCACTACATTTGCCCAGTGTGCAGCTAGCGAGATATAGCGTCCCTGCCCGTGCTTACTGGTCCATGTATCAGTGGTTATGTGGACCTTGCCACAGATGGCGTTGCAAAGTGCACACTTGATCTTGTCCCCGACTTGTTTGTGCAGGGAAGGGATGGCTCACCTGGAAAAGTAGTAGCGGCTGGGAACCACGTATTGTGGGACAGCCACCACCATCAGGTTTTTAAAACTGTCCATGTCCACCAGACGGAATGACAGCATTTCAAAGGCCAGGAATTTTGAAATGCTGGCATTCAGGTCCAGGGATCTCGAGTGGGTAGGAGGGTACTTCCTCTTTCTCTCCAGTGTTTGGGAGATGGACAGCTGTAAGCTTCCATGGGACCATGGTGTGGAAATGCTTGGGGACGGTGGCGGACATGGTGGTGTTGCTGCCACATTGTCTGTTTGCTGGGTGGCAGGTGACACTGGCACTGTAGAGGTGGAGGAAGAGGCTGAGGCAGCAGCAGAAGAGGAAGCAGGAGGAGGCCAAGACCTTTCTTTGATTTTGCTTTGCTTATTCCACTGCAGCTCGTGCAAACCACTCATGTCTTGTCATCAGCACATTGTCTGAAGAACTGCCACAACAGGGAACTCCTTTGAGCTGCCTTTGGTGTGCTAGGTCCCTAGGTGTGGTGGGTAGTAGCAGGTGTACTGTCTAGGGGACGGTCGCTCTGCTTTTGCAACCTGCTACCTCTTTTGCTGTGCTGGTGCTTCTGTGCGACCACCACCTCTTCCTCCAAACTGCACACCTCAATCGCATGACCTTCATTCCATGTGGTGTCTA
Organism: Glandirana rugosa; assembly: GCA_018402905.1. NCBI lineage: Eukaryota > Metazoa > Chordata > Amphibia > Anura > Ranidae > Glandirana > Glandirana rugosa. Next base: position 237,011 of record BLSH010330940.1, on the reverse strand, counting down.
GGACCTCATCATCCTCCGCATCATCTTCCACCCACTCTTCCTCACTGCCCTCCTTGTCAGTCTGCACACTGTGGAAAGGCGCAGCAGTTGGCAGCTGTGTTTCGTCATCATCAGAGACGTGCTGAACCAGAAGTGGTTGGGCATCGGTGCACTCAATGCCTTCCACTTCTGGGGCAGGGCTATGTGGATGGCCCACGGAAAGCACACCAGCAGAGTCAACAAAAGCAGAAGAGACTGCTGCATGACTTGGAGACTGCTTGACTGATTTACAAGGGGCTGAGGTGGAAGACAGATGGCCATGGGGTTCAGGTGCCAACTCTGAGCTTTCAGCAAGGGACCGGGTGGGAGACAATGTGAAGGAACTGAAGGCATTGTCAGCTACCCAATCTACTATCGCCTGTACTTGTTCTGGCCTCACCATTCCTTGAGCAACATTCGGCCCTACCATATAACGTTAAAGGTTCTGTCGGCTACACGCACCTGAGGAAGGTGTTTCACTTGTGCGTGTAGATGGCACCGATTGACCACGTCCTCTCCTTGCAACAGGAGCTTCACCAACACCACCAACACAAGCAGCACCAGCACACCAGCAGCACCACGACCACCACCACTTCCCTTATTTGACTCTCTCCTCATTCTGGACGCAAATGTACTATTTAGCACAAATTTCAATTATTTGTTAAACCAGCAATGTAGATGCACTTTTTAATTTTGTGCAAAAAATGCACAGCAAGTGTTAAGTACCTGGTAGTGAGCCTGACGGTCGGGGGTGGCCTCTCCTATGACTCCGGTTCGTGGGACCGCTGGAGTTGGGAACAGCGGCCACAGGAGCACGGTGGGGTAAGAGTGCCTGTAGAAGTCCAGGAGTATCCATCAGCAGCGGACAGGAGATGTGCTGGAAGGGTGCTGATGTTAGAGCAGGATACTTGGTGGGACCAGATGGTCGCAGACACAGTAGCGGAGTCAGGGATGAGCAGGGTCCACAACGGGCAGGCAGCAGAGGTACAGAAGGATTAGGCAATCGGATGGTCGTAGGCAAGCCAGGGGTCGGTACAGGCAGAGTTCAGGCAAAGTCAGGCAGGCCGGGTCACAGGAATCAGATAACGGGTAGCAGAACACTCAGGAAAACAGGGCACACGCTGTAGATCAGAGAGCACTAGATGCAGGAAGTACACTTGTTTAAATAGGGCTGCCCGGCCCCGCCTCCTTCGGGAGCGCGAGGAAACAACAATCAAATGCACAAACCCTCAGCACAGTCTTCTAACAGCAAGGTGCAAATGTACTATGTAGCACTATTTATTAATAATAATAATAAAAAAAAAAAAAAATTATTATTTTTTTTTAACCAGCAATGTAGACGCACACTTTTTATTTTTGTGCAAGAAATGCACCTACTCAAACCATCAGCAGGAACCTCTCCCTACACCAGTATGAGATGATTTTAGAACGCTAATCTGTCCCTCACAGCAGCAGCAGGAACATCTCCATACACCAGTATGAGATGATTTTAGAACGCTAATCTGTCCCTCACAGCAATGCCAGGAACCTCTCCCTACTTCAGTATGAGATGATTTTAGAAGGATAATCTGTCCCTCACACCAGTAGCAGGAACGTCTCCCTACTCCAGTATGAGATGATTTTAGAACGATAATCTGCCCCTCACAGCAGCACCAGGAACCTCTCCTTACACCAGTATGAGATGATTTTAGAACGCTAATCTGTCCCTCACAGCACCGCCAGGAACCTCTACCTACTCCAGTATGAGATGATTTTAGAACAAAAATCTGTCCCTCACAGCAGCAGCAGGAACCTCTCCCTACACCAGTATGAGATGATTTTGGAATGCTAATCTGTCCCTCACAGCACTGTCAGGAAAATCTCCCTACTCCAGTATGAGATGATTTTAGAACGATAATCTGTCCCTCACAGCAGCACCAGGTACCTGTCCCTACACCAGTATAAGATGATTTTAGAACGATAATCTGTCCCTCACAGCACCGCCAGGAACCTCTCCCTACTCCAGTATGAGTTAATTTTAGAACGCTAATCTGTCCCTCACGGCACCGCCAGGAACCTCTTTCTACTACAGTTTTAGATGATTTTAGAACACTAATCTGTCCCTCACAGCACCGCCAGGAGCCTCTCCCTACTCCAGTATGAGATGATTTTATAACGGTAGTCTGTCCCTTACAGCAGCAGCCGGAACCTCTCCCTATACGAGTATGAGATGATTTTATAACGCTAATCTATCCCTCACACCAGCGGCAGGAACCTCTCCCTATACTAGTATGAGATGATTTTATAACTCTAATCTATCCCTCACACCAGCGGCAGGAACCTCTCCCTATACTAGTATGAGATGATTTTATAACGCTAATCTATCCCTCACACCAGCGGCAGGAACCTCTCCCTATACTAGTATGAGATGATTTTATAACGCTAATCTATCTCTCACACCAATGGCAGGAACCTCTCCCTATAACAGTATGAGATGATTTTATAATGCTAATCTATCCCTCACAATTTTTAACCCGGACTTTTTCTCAAATGTCCGGGTTCGAGACACAGACACCCTAAAGTCCGGTACGAACCCAAACTTTGCAGTCTGGGTTTGCTCAACTCTATTGGAAAGGTATAAATAGTACAAAGTACACATGCTGTTACAAGTATAATAAAAAACAAAATATAGTAAGGTTCCCAAGTGGGAGCAAAACGGTGAACAAAGGATCATACGATCTCAACATGAGCCATTTTGCTTAAATTGTTCTGTAACATTTGGAACAAAGTGCATGCAACAGACAAATACTTAGAACCAAACAGGGTATAAGCCTAGGTTGTGGGGTTACCCAGGTGATTTCGGTCAACAGACCCCAAGCAACCGATACGGGGGAAGGGGCTTCAAATAGGCCTAATTTACGATTAGACAGCAGATGTTATACGCTAGGGACTGAGTTTTGTATGGAAGTTAGGGAATGCAGGACTAATAATGAGTAGGGGTAAAAAGGAAGGTTGCATGGGTTAAGGTATGGAAGGGGGGGCAGGAGGAGACCTCATATGTAGAGAAGGAGAAAGGGGAGAAAAAGGAGGGTGAGGAACAGAGGGTGATATATAATATCCGGGGGGGGGAGATCAGGAGCGAGTGAGGAAAAGGCCAGGTAAGTAGAGAGAGAGGGTAGGGGTTGGCCCCACCCTCTTCCCCCGACAGAATACCAAGCATCTATACTCAGGGTTGAGTTATCAACTAGGAATATTGCTTGATGTACAAGCTCTTTCATTTCAGCAATCTTATTCATGTATCCGATCCAGTTTGATGTTGTCAGAGGGCTGGATGATTGCCAGTAGGCTAGTATACACATCTTGGATGTATTTACTAGGTGTAGGGCTAGGGATCTATGATACACCATTTTTGGGATGGAAGAGTGGTGTAAAAGTAGTTGGGCTGTGGAATAGTCAACTGGATAAGTTATAATTTGGGTAATGAGATGATGGACTTCTCTCCAAAAGGGATGAACCACCATAAATGTAGGAGTGAGCCCACCTCGTCAGAACTCCGCCAACAATTGGGGAGATTGCAGGAGAGATGTTGGGTAATCTGAGAGGGCTTTTGTACCATTTAGAAAAATAACAAAAAAGGTATCAGATTCATTCCGTGTTTAGTGTCCATTTACCTTGGGGAAGATGTGCTTCCAGAAACAATGAGGCACTTGTGATGAATCCAGGAGAACATATGCAGACGGACACTTTCATTTCAAAGAAAAACACAAGAGAAAAGAAGAACAGGTAGAAGCGAATTGAGAGGGTCAAATGGCGTCAATGACGCCTAAACGGCAAGATAATAGACTATAAAGACAAGGGTCAGAAAAAAGGAGGGGAAAAAGAAAAAAAAAAAAGGAAAAGGGGGGGGAACACATAATGTGTGTGTGTGTGTGGGGGGGGGGGGTGTGATGGAGGGGCTGAGCCAAAGGGAAGAGGGACGCTTGCGTCATAGCAAGTTGGAGTGCGAAGAATTCAGTTAGCCGAGCAGTCCTCTAACAGAGCTTTCCTCTGTGCATACAAACATGTTCCAGTATGACCATGTTTTGGTGTATCTTTCTCTTTTATTTTGGGCCGTTAGCACCAGATCATCTAGAGTGTTGATGTTCCTCACTTTATTGAGCCACATAGCAATAGAAGGGGGGTTGATTTCTTTCCAACATAAAGTGATACATGCTTTGGCGGCGTTAGCCATATGCGAAATAATAGATTTTTTAAACGTCTTTAGGGGAATCTGGGAGCAGTGGAGTAAGAAGAAGGTGGGATCCTCAGGTAACAGAAAGTTGGTAAAGCGTTGTGTGATCATTTTCATGTTTGACCAGTACTGTTGGAGTTTAGGACACAACCAAAAAATATGGATTAAAGTCCCTCGTTCCTCTTGGCAAATCCAGCAACGATCTGATGCTTCTGGAAAAAAATTGCACAGGGCCGATGGGGTGTAGTAATAATGTGTCAGTAACTTGTAGTTGGTTTCCTGCGCACGTGTACATATTGAGAATTTCAAGGCAAGGTGAGTAATATTTTGCCATTGGTTTGGCGTGAAAGTTGTGTTCAGTGTCCGTTCCCACTTGCTGAGACCAGACATAACAAACCACTGATATGTGGACCAGTAAGCACGGGCAGGGACGCTATATCTCGCTAACTGTACACTGGGCAAATGTAGTGGTGGGTGGGCCAGAGCCGGCTAGCCACTTGGCGCATGTCCTTCTGCCACCTAGGATTGCAAGGCATTTCTCTTTGCCTCCTGTTGCCTCCTCCTCCTACTGCAAGTCCTCCTCCTCCTCCTCTACCACCTCCTCATCCGCTCAGCGTAACACCTTCACCACCAACTTCAGCACATCCAGGGGGAAATGACAGCAGGCTGTTTTAAAACTGATATGTTTGGGACATAAACCCCACACTGTTCATCAGCTGTGGATGGGCATTGAACAACAGACCGATGAGTGGTTGTTGCCACTGAGCCTCAAGCCCGGCCTGGTGGTGTGCGATAATGGGAAGCAGCTCTGGGCCTAGCCAGTTTGACGCACATCCCTTGCCTGGCGCATGTGCTGAATTTGGTGGTGCAGAAATTTCTAAAAAATTACCTGGATATGTCAGAGCTGTTGCAGAAAGTGCGGGCCGTCTGTGCCTGCTTTTGGCGTTCTCACCCCGCTGCTGCTCGCCTGTCTGTGCTGCAGCGGAACTTCGGCCTTCCCGCTCACCGCCTCCTATGCGACATACCCACAAGGTGGAACTCCACCTTGCACATGCTGGAGAGACTGTGCGAGCAGCAGCAGGCAATAGTGGAGTTTCAGCTGCAGCACACACGGGTCAGTCACTCTGTGGAACAGCACCACTTCACCACCAACGAGCGGGCCTCCATGCGAGACCTGTGTACCATATTGCAGTGTTTTGAGTACTCCACCAACATGGCCAGTGCCGATGACGCTGTTCTCAGCATTACTATCCCACTTCTGTCTCCTTGAAAAAACACTTCGGGCGATGATGGAAGAGGATGTGGCACAGGAGGAGGAGGAAGAGGGGTAATTTCCATGGTTATCAGGCCAGTCATTTACAAGTTGCTCGGAGGGTGGGTTCCTGCAACAGCATAGGCCAGGTTAAAAATATTCAAGCCAGAGGACAGTTCTGAAGGATGAGGAGGACGAAGATGATGATGATGAGGAGGAGGAACCGTGTTCACAGCAGGGTGGCAGCCAACGCAGCTCGTGGGCATCACTGGAGCGTGGCTGGGGGGATACAGAGGACACAGAAGATACACCTCCCCCAGAGGACAGCTTGTCTTTGCCTCTGGGCAGCCTGGCACACATGAGTGACTACATGCTGCAGTGCCTGCTCAACGATAGCCGAGTTGCCCACATTTTAACTTGTGCTGATTACTAGATAGCCACCCTGCTGGATCCCCAGTACAAGGACAACGTGCCGCCCTTATTCCCTCACTGGAGCCTGATCGGAAGATGCGCGACTACAAGCACACTCTGGTAGACGCGCTGCTGAGGGCATTCCCAAATGACACTGGGGGCTCAGTGAAAGCACAAGGCGAAGGCAGAGGAGGAGGAGGAGGAAGAGGTCACCAATGCAGCTGTGGCACCACCAGCACCTCAGAAGGCAGGATTAGCATAGCCGAAATGTGGAAAAGCTTTGTCAGCAGCACGCCACAACAAACAGCACCACCAGCTGATAGGCAACGTCTTAGCAGGAGGCAGCATTTCAGCAACATGGTGGAACAGTGTGTGTGCACATGCCTACACGTACTGACTGATGGGTTTGCCCCATTCAACTTCTGGGTCTCCAAATTGGCCAAATGGCCTGAGCATGCCATTTATGCCTTGGAGGTGCTGGCCTGCCCTGCAGCCAGTGTATTGTCTGAACGTGTGTTTAGTACGGCAGGGGGCGTTATCACAGACAAGCACAGCCGCCTGTCCACAGCCAACGTGGACAAGCTAACCTTTATTAAAATGAACCAGGCATGGATCCCACAAGACTTGTCTGTACGTTGTGCAGAATAGACATTTAGACCGGCCTCATACAGTCATTGGTATCCTTTTTTTTTTTTTGAATATGTCTCAATATTTTGGGGGCTACCCCAATTCTAAAAAAATACCAAACAAACAAAAAACAGTGTTGGCTACCTCCTCCTCCTCCTCCACCACCGCCACTTCCGCCTACACTGCCACGGTCACGGCCTAGTCAACCTCTAGGCTCCTACTCCACATCCACCTCCTCCTCCCATTTTTATTTTCTTTTAGTTGATTTTAAGTTATTTCCCTATCCACATTTGTTTGCAGGGCACTTGTCCTACTCTTACCCCCATTTTGCTTCCTTTTGCAGCTTTCTAGCCCTTTCCATTACTTTTTTACAGCCATTTTTGTGCCCAAAAGTACGGGTCACCATTGACTTCAATGGGATTGGGTGTCCGGGGTCAAGTTAGGATCAAGTTTGGTACCGAACCCGAACGGTTTCACGAGGTTTGGTCGAGCCCGACGAACTCGAACATCTAGGTGTCCACTCAACTCTAGTGTTGACCAGAAAAGGGTGTGATACTGCAATTATATGAAGTATCTGTGGAGTAATTGAACATGTGAGATAATTTGTGATGGGGGTGAAATGCAAAAAGTGTGGCTGTGAACAAAGAAAGGCTGGAAGGAAAGAAAAAGGAGGGAAAAAAAAAAAGAAAAAACAGACACATGGAAATGAAAGGGGAGTGGGTAAAAAAAGCACAGATACGTGAAAAAAAAATGGTGAGAAAAAACAGCAAAAATGAATGTGAGCTAGGGAGGAATGACAAACCTGATATGAAAGTGGTGTGGTGTCCATGAAGTGGGAGAGAAATTCCCATGCGTCTGAACCACCGTGTGCTGGTGCCCCAAATGGGAGCACCGCCATATGCCAGCCCCCAACGTCACGCTTGCGTGCAATGGGAGAGGGAGGCGCCAGTACCTGGCGGTTGACGCCGCCCGGCAACAGACACCAAAATACCACTCCCATAGAGTACACAGAGTGGATAAGATCCCGCCTGGTGCGACGGCGCCAAGAGGACCCCACACATCCGGCGTTCTAAGGGTGACGTCGATGCGCAGTGGCAGAGCAACCACCCCACCCACGTGAGGGATGGAGGAGGAGTGGGGGCTCCCAGTGCGTGTCACAACTCATCATGAGCACAATATGTTCATGAGTATAAGAGTTGACTATGCCACATAACCTTGCAAACTCTGTGAATATTCAAAGGTGATATTAAAGTGATCCAAAACATAAAAGAATATAGAACACACTGGATTCCAGAAAGCAACATTTTCAACCTAATAATAAAATCATTGCACTTGAATGAATGAAGTGAACAAATCAGAGATGTCAACAGGCTGTTTTTGGAAAGTATATGTAGACTCTAGAAAATGTTGGAATTTTGTCTACCCTCTGGTGCCAGAAAGGACAGGAAATAAAGCTGGCCAAATAAATTTGTCTTTTCCACTCAACAAACTTTAGGACTTGTTGAGGGGAGACACTGCCTGCCCATAAGACAGAATTAATTGCCACTAATGTGTTTTGTGGCACAGCAGTCTTTTTTCTTGTGTAGCTTCTGTATGCATTCTATAATCTGATGCTGCAGGCTTCAGCAGTTTTTACAGACTGAGGATGAAATATTCTTACTAATACCATCACCTGTGCAGTGAATAGACTGTATATGACCATTTATTGAGTGTCTCCAGCCTGAGGGATGGTGCTTTCCTTGGAAAGGATGTCACAGTACTAATATATTGCAGTGTTTTGGCATGTTTCTAAGATAACTTGCTGGTGCTCTACAAAAATCCTGGTATAGCTCTGTTTTGAATCCATTAGACAACATTGCTTTGAATGTCATTTATTTTTTAACCACAAGTAACCTTTGTATGAACGCAGAACCATTAATAATACAAGCTTGATGTATATTCTGTAAGGGCAGAGATTTGATAATAAATGTTTAATTTGGGACTAAAGAGATTTCAGCATGTCTGTTACTTCTGTGGCCACAAAGCATTTTAATAAGAATTTAAAAATAGTACATTTTTATTTTTGCATTATGAACTACTGCTGGAACTTTCTTGTCAATATTCATTTAACAGTGGAGAAAGCAACATAAATTACTTCTTAAACCAAAAAGTATGGCTTTAGGAAAAAACTGAGTGATTATATGTGTTAAAAGGAAAAGGTCTATTAATTTGTATATATGTATATCAGTTAGAACTTAAATTATTATGCACCATAAATCAACGCCAACCTTATTGCCTGAATCAGTATTCGTCTGATTCCTAGTGAATAAGTAGAGCATATTATATTGGACATTTTTTTAAAGAAATCTTTATTGACACATGCATCATGCTTTGATGGAAAGAATATCTCTCAATTCCTGGTTGACCAACAGGGCCTCTGTCTCCATGTTATTTCCTTACTCTTTACTGAACTTTCAAAGCCAGCTGAATGTTCACATCAAGATGTAGTTCTCAGTTTACCATTGTATAATGATTCCCAAAGCAGGAAAATGATGAAGTGAATTTTTTTTCTGCTACTGGCTAATAGCAGGATGAGTTTCTTTCATCTGAAGGTTCAAGGGTAATAGCATGCAATAACCAGTAGCAGATAACAGCAGGTCAAAAACAATTTGTCTAATTATACTAAAATGTTCAACATGAATGATATGTAGCTTATTACTTTTTACAGTTGAACTTTATTATTAAATAAACCCTACAGCAGTTTTCAAACTTTTTAGACTTAAGGACCATTTGCTAAGTCTTGACCACTTCCAAGACTTTCCTCTTGAAAAAAACCTCAGAAAAAATGTATTGTTGATTTAAGCATACTGTACAAATTATTTACAAAGAAGTTTAAATTAAGCGCAAAATAAAATGCAATAGAAAATACTATACTGTGCAATACCTCCACCATGTGTGGCATGGAGGTGCTTAGCTCTCCTGGTATATGCATTTTAGTGAGTTCACTCCAGCCAGGATCTCTGTTTGAGGGCATGTTAGCCCATGCTTATTTAAAATAAGGTTCAAGGAAAACAATAATCACAGGGTTTCCCACACAGGGGGTTCCACCATCACTAAACAAACACAAACCTTTGGCCTCCTGGCTCATTAATGTTCAGTAGCTCTCCTGGCTATAACAACATCCTAGCCCTCCGGGCTAGTGTTGAGCGAACCCAGACTGTAATGTTCAGGTCCGTACCGAACTTTCTGGTGTCCGGGACCCGGACCCGAACACAGACATTTCAAAAAACGTTTGGGTTCAGGTTCTGGGTTCTGGTAGTTGATCACGCATGTTGAATAGCTGAAGGGCAGCCAATCAACAAGCGTTTCACTGGTTTGCCCTTAGAAGCCATCACAGCCATGCCTACTAATGGCATGGCTGTGATTGGCCAGTGCATCATGTGACCCAGCCTCTTTATAAGCTGGAGTCACAGTGCTGCATGTCACATGCTCTTGGGTTAGTGTAGGGAGAGGATGCTGCTGGCGTTTTTGTGAGGGAGAGATTGCAGACATTTTAACATCTGATCCTGCATCCTGAGATTACTGCTGCTGTTGCTCTGAGGGACAGATTGCAGAAATTTGAGATTTCACATACTGCTGCTTTGAGTGACAGATTGCAGATTGCAGATCAAACTCTGCATAACACAACAATCGCTACGATCGTGCACAATGATCAGATTGTTGGAGTAATTTGAGATTTCACATACTGCTGCTTTGAGTGACACATTGCAGATCAAACCCTGCCTAACACAACGATCGTTACGATCGTACACAATGATCAGATTGTGGGATCGTACACAACGATCAGATTGTGAGATTAATTTGAGATTTCACATACTGCTGCTTTGAGCGATCTGACTGCACTAGGTAGAGGCTTCTGCTTAGAGGGACAGATTATTGTTCAAAAATCGTTGCCTACTCCTATAGGGCCAGCTGTTGCTGTAAGTGACACATTATTGTTCAAAAATCATCTCCTAGTTCTAAAGGGAGAGTTTCCAGCTGTTGCTTAGAGAGACAGATTATTGTTCAAAAACCATTGCCTACTCCTATAGGGCCAGGTTCCAGCTGTTGCTGTAAGTGACAGATTATTTATTGTTCAAAAATCATTTCCTAGTTCTAAAGAGAGAGCTTCCAGCTGTTGGTGTGAGCAGTGCATTTCTTGCACCAAAATAAAAAGTCCGGCTATGTTGGTGTTTTCCAAAAAAAAGGTATTAATTGGTATTAATAAATACATAGGGCTACATAGTACATTTGCGGGCCCAATGAGGAGAGCAAATAAGGGACGTGGTCATGGTGCTGCTGGTGATGCTGGTGCTGCTGGTGTTGGTGGTGTTGGTGAACCTCCTGTTGGAAGGAGAGGACGTGGTCGAGGTGTGCCAGCTACATGCACAAGGGAAACACCTTCCTCAGGTAGCCAACAGAACCTTCACGGGTATATGGTAGGCCAGAATGCCCCTCAACGATTGGTGAGACCAGAACAAGTACAGGCGATAGTAGATTGGGTGGCTGACAATGCCTCCAGTTCCTTCACATTGTCTCCCTCGCGGTCCCTTGATGAAAGCTCAGAGTTGGCACCTGAACCCCATGGCCATCTGTCTTTCACCTCAGCCCTTTGTAAATTAGCCAAGCAGTCTGAGCCCCAAGTCCTGCAAGAGACTCTTATGCTTTTTGATGACTCTCCTGGTGTGCTTTCCGTGGGCCATACACATAGCGCTGCCCCAGAAGTGGAAGACATTGAGTGCACCGATGCGCAACCACTTCTGTTGCAGGTTGAGGACATGGAAACACCAGCGCAGCACATTTCTGATGATGACGAAACACAGGTGCCAACTGCTGCAGCTTGCCTCAGTGTGCAGACTGACAAGGAGGGCAGTGGTGAAGGGTGGGTGGAAGATCATGTGGAGGATGATGAGGTCCTAGACCCCACATGGAATGAGGGTCATGCGAGTGACGTGTGGAGTTTGGAGGAAGAGGCGGGGGTCGCAAAGAGGCACCAGCACAGCAAAAGAGGAAGCAGGTTGCAAAAGCGGAGCGAGCGTCCCCTAGACAGTAGGCCTGCTACTACCCACCGCACCCAGGGACCTAGCACACCAAAGGCAGCTCAAAGGCGTTCCCCCACGTGGCAGTTCTTCAGACAATGTGCTGACGACAAGACACGAGTGGTTTGCAAGCTGTGCAATGATAGCCTGAGCCGGGGCATAAATGTTCTCAACCTGAGCACAACCTCCATGACCAGGCATCTAAATTCAAGGCACAAGCTGCATTGGAATAATTACCTCAAAATCCAAGAAAGGTCTCGGCCTCCTCCTGCTTCCTCTTCTGCTGATGCCTCAGCCTCTTCCTCCACCTCTACAGTGACAGTGTCACCTGCCACCCAGCAAACAGACGATATGACAGCAAAGCCACCATGTCCACCACCGTCCCCAAGCATTTCCACATGGTCTCATGGAAGCTTACAGCTGTCCATCTCCCAAACACTGGAGAGAAAGAGGAAGTACCCCCCTACCCACCCGCGATCCCTGGCCCTGAATGCCAGCATTTCAAAATTCCTGGCCTTTGAAATGCTGTCATTCTGTCTGGTGGACATGGATAGTTTCAAAAACCTGATGGCGGTGGCTGTCCCACAGTACGTGGTTCCCAGCCGCCACTACTTTTCCAGGCGAGCCATCCCTTCCCTGCACAAAAAAGTCGGGGACAAGATCAAGTGTGCACTGCGCAACGCCATCTGTGGCAAGGTCCACTTAACCACTGATACATGGACCAGTTAGCACGGGCAGGGACGCTATATCTCGCTAACTGCACGCTGGGCAAATGTAGTGGCGGCTGGGCCTGAGCCGGCTAGCCATTTGGCGCATGTCCTTCCACCACCGAGGATTGCAGGGCATTTCTCTTTGCCTCCTGTTGCCTCCTCCTCCTACTGCGCTTCCTCCTCCTCGACCGCCCACTCATCCGCTCAGCGTAACACCTTCACCACCAACATCAGCACATCCAGGGGGAAACAACAGCAGGCTGTTTTAAAACTGATATGTTTGGGGGATAAACCCCACACTGCACAGGAGCTGTGGACGGGCATTGAACAACAGACCAATGAGTGGTTGTTGCCACTGATCCTCAAGCCCGGCCTGGTGGTGTGCGACAATGGCCGAAATCTCGTAGCAGCTCTGGGCCGAGCCGGTGTGACGCACATCCCTTGCCTGGCGCATGTGCTGAATTTGGTGGTACAGAATTTTCTAAAAAACTACCCGGATATGTCAGAGCTGCTGCATAAAGTGCGGGCTGTCTGTACACACTTTCGGCGTTCTCACCCTGCTGCTGCTCGCCTGTCTGCGCTGCAGCGGAACTTCGGCCTTCCCGCTCACCGCCTCATATGCGATGTGCCCACAAGGTGGAACTCCACCTTGCACATGCTGGAGAGACTGTGCGAGCAGCAGCAGGCAATAGTGGAGTTTCAGCTGCAGCATGCACGGGTCAGTCACTCTGCGGAACAGCAACACTTAACCACCAACAAATGGGCCTCCATGCGAGGCCTGTGTACCGTATTGCAGTGTTTTGAGTACTTCACCAACATGGCCAGTGCCGATGACGCTGTTCTCAGCGTTACTATACCACTTCTATGTCTCCTTGAAAAAACACTTCGGGCCATGATAGAAACATAGAAAAGTGACGGCAGAAAAAGACTGAGTAGTCCATCGAGTCTGCCCCTTTTTATTTATTTATTTTTAATTTTTTTTTCTTTTTACATTAACCTTGTTCTCTGACTATAGATTTATGTTTATCCCAAGCATGTTTGAAGCCATTTACTGTTGACTGTCTTACAACCTCTGTTGGTAGTTTATTCCAATCATCAACCACCCTTTCAGTAAAATAATAATTTCTAAGATTAGTTTTGAACTTCCCCCCAGTTAGTTTGAGGTCATGTCCCAGTCTTCTTGATTTTGGTTTCATATTGCAAAAAACTGCCCTCCTGAACCTTATTCACCCCCTTGATGTATTTAAAGGTTTCAATCATGTCTCCCCTCTCCCTTCTTTCCTCCAGACTGTACATATTAAGTTCCTGAAGTCGCTCT
>BLSH010330940.1:211113-221948 GCA_018402905.1 Glandirana rugosa | reverse complement strand
AACTAACGAATGTTCGATCCTACCGATGACTGGGAAAATCGGTCCTCTCGAAAACTAGTGAATATTCGGTCCTCATCTCAACTCGCTTGTGGACCTGCAAGCCCAAACCTCCCGGGCTTGTTTGAAACCTTTTTTCAGACCCAAGCCGTGGCTTGCAACGGGCTTGCAATAGGGTCTGAGGCTTGGGGTAACTTCAGTTACCCCTGGGCTTGAAAATCCGTGTTTTTACTGACATTGTTTCAGGACCGTTCACGATCTCCCGACGTTTTCCTTCATTTTACCCCCATTCTCATCCCGTTCACGGGATCTTTTTTTACTTGTGCAGAATAAACATTTAGACTGGACTCACACAGCCATTCGTATACTTGTTTTTTTGAATAGGCCTCAATATTTTGGGGGCTACCCCAATTATAAACAAACAAAAACACTGCCATGGTCATGGCCTAGTCAACCTCTAGGCTCCTACTCCACATCCACCCCCCCTTCCCATTTTTTTATTTGATTTTAATTTATTTTCCCTATCCCCATTTTTTTCTAGGGCACTTGCCCTACTCTTACCCCCATTTTACTTCCTTTTGCAGCCCTCTAGCACTTGCCAGGACTTTGTTACAGTCATTTTTGTGCCTAAAAGTTCGGGTCCCCATTGACTTCAATGGGGTTCGGAGTCTGGGATAACGTTCGGGCAACGTTCGGTGCCGAACCCAGACTTTTTTCCAAAGTTTGTTCGGGCCCTCCAAACCCGAACGTCCAGGTGTTCGCTCAACTCTACTCCTGGCTTATAAGTGATCAAAAGCTCTCCTGGCTAAAAGGGTCAGTAGCCATCCTAGCTTGTAAGCAATCAATAGCTCTCCTGGCTATAAGGTTTAGTAGCCCTCCTGGCTAAAGTGATATCCTAGCCCTCCTGGCTTATAAGTGATCCACTGCAGCATGATCGTGGTCGCATCTGCCTCCTCGCAGATGTGGACGACCAGACTGCCTCCTGCAATCTTAGTCCCCTGGAGCCTGCCTGTCTCCCCAGTGTGTGTGACCCCAGAAGACTGCTCTTAACAGGCCTCCACCCAGCTGGACAATCACCCACCTGTTAGGTGACAAAACCCGGACCCAGGACTGGGGATTTCATCCCACTGGATCTCTAAGAAAATCAAAGCACTCCAGATCCCAAAACAGACTTTAAACAATACTGAGGAAACTGAAAAGCCTGTTTCCTCTTTAATGCACAATGCCTCTGGAGCCCCCCAACCTGCCAGGTTGAGAATCCTGGGCCATCCCTTCCATCTAGACTCTGGCAGGGCAACGCTCTGCCACATATCCACCACCCTGTTCCGAACCCATAGAGGGCAGGACATACCAAGCCACACTCTCAAGTGGGGCACCTCTGATCACTGCGTGGGCACACTTTTTCTTTTGGGGTGTGTTTCCACGCATGCCCTAGCCTGGGTCCCTGTTTCTGGCTCCCAGGTGTCCCACTACTTCTCTCCGCATTTCTCCTCCATGCCCCTGTCTCCAGGACCCTATCAGGTTTGTTACTTACTATTGGACTGGGGACCTCCATCTCTTTAACCATGTCAGTCTGAGCCCCGGTCAGGATTTCTGCTGCTTTCTGGTAAATGCTCGGCCCTTCCATCTGATATAACTTGGCCACTGGTACAGTATCCGCGCCCTTCACCGACAACTGACCAGCACCCCCTGGGGCCATTTCATCAGAAATGCTTTCCACCTGGCTGTCAGAAGGTGAAACTTCAGATATTTCTTCCTCACTTTCCATCTCTCTGAAGCCCTCTCCCAGATACCACTTTTACAGGAAGTACCTCAGCAGCATACCCAAGTGCAACTTTTAACACCAGCAAGAAATACAGCAATAACCAATTATATACCGGCACATATCCAGTACTAGCAGATTGCACTAACACATTCCCATTACAAGGTGCAGTTCCACTCTGTTCTCTCAGAGTGACATCACAGTTGTCCAGAACAATCTCCAGCTCCAATGCATGAAGCTTCCTGGAGATTTCCAGGGACAATTGTGCTCTTTTACCACCACTTGCTTTGGGCAACGGCCCGTCTTTCACCGCAGCATTACCATAACCTGGGGTTTTCCCAACATCTGTACATTGAGCATTACAAACCTTGACAGCATTTTCGGCTTTTGTGGGTTGTCCCAGCCCACTACCAACTTGCACCTTACCGACATTAAACACACCATTATTTCCCTCTTGAGAAGCATGCACAGGTGCAAATTTGACATTAACCCCTGCCTCCCCAATGTACAGAGTACTACATGGGGAAAAGTCACTCTCAAGAGCATATTCAGTGGTCCCACTAACTGGGGTCACTCTCACATCACCATGAATAGTCTCGTAACCAGTCGTTTGCAGCATGAAATCAGCAGTTCCAGCCAACATTTCATTAAAGACAGTCTTACCCATTGCAGTAGTAGGGGTTACCATCTTCAATTGTGTATGCTGTCTCATGAAGCAGTCCTCTGTTGCACTTTCACTGGCCAACTCTCTTTGGTGGCCAGGGGATAGAACTGCAGCAGCCCTTTCAAACTCCTTAGCACTCCCTGCAGGCACAACAGGTGCTTCCTCATTGTTGCTAGGGGTGACTGCAAACATATTTGCGCAGGAACCTGGGCCTGCAGACAAAAAATTTTGCTCCGCAACTTCGACTCTTGGTGTACCCCACAACCAGGCACAAGACAAACAATCATGTCCCAATTTACCACATTCCAGGCATGGGATCTGGAGACTTTCTCTGGTTGCTAAGGGTGATGGCATCCTCTCAGCTGCTTTTTGCTGGCTGCTTGACTTTTCTTTCAAGGATTCTGTGTTGCTTTACGCTTGCCATAATCCTCTGTAGGTGATACCTTTGGCTTGTAATTCCTGGGACTGACATCACCGGTGTTGCTAGTGGCGACCACATTCCTCTCAAGCTTTAGGTGAGCCTGTTGCTCACTCCCTCTGAAATGTTTCCAGCGTTCTTTATCCAGGATTGGGGCTTTATAGCTGTGATAGTCGCCTCTGTTAGAAACTATCCCACTGTATATTTTTCTGTACTCTTCTGTAATAAGTGGGTGTACCAACTCAGCCCAGCGGTTTCTAGTCCAGTTTTCAACTACAGCTCAGAATTCAAAGTCCTCCAGATAGCCCACAATAGCATCCTTGGGTGACATAGGACTACATAAGTCTGTGACGCAAATTACTTCTTTGTTGCCACAGGCAACCAGTTTTGCTAGTGCAGTCTTTGCACTACCGCTGTTAGGGGCAACAGCATGCATCTTGATAGCTGGTCTCCTTGCACCAGCGTTGCTAGGGGCAAGAGCATGCACTTCCCCTTTAAGTGAAGCAAACAACCATCTGCAATACTCCCCGGAAGGCTCACACTTTTGCTTCATCCTCACAGACAGTCCACTGTCCAGCCAAAACAAAATGGAACACTGTCTTTTTAAGGCTGGTTCTTTTTCACTTGCAGGTTCTCCTCACCTGCACACCGATTGTGCAGTCTCCTGCAGCAAGCACAGTTCACTTAACAGCTGAACTCAGTTTTTTCAGGAATCCGGATTGTATCCAAAAGCACTCCTCCGAAAATGCTGTTTGCCTGGCTGTACTTCCACACACAGCCAACATGACACAAACTCACTGTGGAGCAGGGACCCAGATTTCACCGTTTTGTGCCCAAAATAAAGTTCAAGGAAAACAATAATCATAGGGTTTTCCACACAGGGGGTACTACCATCACTAAACAAACACAAATCTTCGGCCTCCTGGCTCATTAACATTCAGTAGCTCTCCTGGCTATAACAAAATCCTATCCCTCCTGGCTTATAATCAATCAAAAGCTCTCCTGGCTATAAGATTCAGTAACCCTCCTGGCTTGTAAGCAATCAATAGCTCTCCTGGCTATAAGGTTTATAGCCCTCCTGGCTTTGTAAGCAATCCGCTGTGGCGTGATCGTGGTCACACCTGCCTCCTCACAGATGTAGACAACCAGACTGCCTCCTGCAATCTTAATCCCCTGGAGACCGCCTGTCTCCCCAGTGTGTGTGACCCCAGAAGCCTGGTCCTGACTGCTCTTAACAGGCCTCCACCCAGCTGGACAATCAGCGACCTGGTAGGTCACAAAACCCGGACCCAGGACTGGGGATTTGATCCCACCCAGATCTCTAAGAAATACCCCGGGCTCCAGATCCAGAAACAGACTTTAAACAATACTGAGGAAACTGAAAAGAAAGTTTCCTCTTTAATGCGCAACTCCTCTGGAGACCCTCAACCTGCAAGGTTGAGAATCCTGGGCTAAAAAATGGAACTTCCGCTTTAAGCACTCCTCACCCCCTTACATGCCACATTTGGCATGTCATTTTTTTTGGGGGGGAGTGTGTCCCCAGGTTTCAAAGGGACTTCCTGTCCCTCTTCCACCATCCGCCTTGGGGCCGCCTAGGCGACTCCTCCTCTCCTCCTAGGCGGCCCCTCCCTCCTGGCAATCTTCTGGGACACGTCACAGGTCCCAGAAGATTGCCTGGCCACTGGCAACGCGCAGCGCGACTTGCGCATGCGCAGTGCGTGCCCGGCCGTGAAGTCACGGCCGGTGCCCACACCTGCAATGCCGGCGCCGCAGGGAGGAGGGGGGAGAAGAGCGAGGCTTCGGGAGCAGCCGACGCTGGACCGGGAGATAGGTAAGCTACTGTTTATTAAAGTCAGCGGCTACACTTTTTGTAGCTGCTGACTTTTAATAAACAAAAAAAGCATGGAACTCCGCTTTAACAATATTTTCTCCATGGTCAATTCTCTGTGCACAACCTTAATCCCAATTTACACTACTTAAACCATATATTTGCTCAGTACCACTCACCTTACAAACTACATCATTCTGCATACTTGACCTTCATATCAGTATAATCCCTCTCTGACCCATTCTGTACACTTATTTTGTGCCCACTCTGTCCACACAATCTTCTACCCACATTGTCCATCTTTTTCATTTGTTTGTGCAGTTCTCACTTTTTTTTTACACTTCTGTCACTGCCGTGAGCATGCACTTTGAACCAGACACTCTTTTGCAGTGGAAAATTACCTGCAAAATGAGCCACAGAATAAAGTAAGGGGCCAGGTAGAGAAAATGTAAATTCAGAACTTTTACTGAGGTGGAGTGAATCTGATTGGGGACAGTAGACAGATACACTGCAAATCTCAGGTATACTTGCCCACCTATGTTAAAGCAGATAGTAGTGAAAATGTATCCTTATTTATGGTATGATCCAATGCTTACCACTCATATAAATGCCTCTTCCTTTTATGTAACAGGCATTTTGGCTTGGACCCCCCCCCCCCCACAAATCTATGCCCTTTGTTAGAACTCAACCTTCATTGGTTAACACTGTTCCCATCTACAGAACTAACATACTTTTCCTAAGAATCATGTTTTGACTCCAACATCAATCCTGGTCATTTTAATTGTGGTAAAATATGGTAAAGGAAATACAGAGGCAAGAAACATGTAGGATAGCATACCATGGGTCTGATAGGGAAAAAGGAAGAAAAAAAGGGAAAAGAAGAAAAAAAAGGAAAGAAGAACAAAAGTTGAGGTGTAGACATGTGTGTGGTCTCCTCAGCACCACCATAGCAGGTATTCACAGAAAATTCCACAAGAATCATCTCCTGCAGCAAGAGTTCATACATTGCTGAGAAGCAAAAACTCAGTATTCATGAGTAAATGGGAAATAATTCCAAAAGAACTATAATTGATACTGCTCCTCCTTCTTCAAAGTTGCTGTAAAAACTTTCCATGTTTTGTCTCCTTAAAGTGGTTGTAAAGTCTCATTGTTTTTTACCTTAATGCATTCTGTGCATTAAGGTGAAAAACCTTTTCTCATTAGTGAGCCCCCCGAGCCCCCCTTTTACTTACCTGAACCCATTCGTTGCATCGGTTGCTACAAGCAATCCATTCCAGCCGGTGTCACGGGTCCTCATTGGCTAGATTGATAGCAGAGGAGCCATTGGCTTGTAAATTAAACGCATATGGGGACTGTATTGAATGCATCTGCAAAATCCAGGTACACTAAATCCACAGGCCTTCCCCTGTCTAGATGGCAGCTCACTTCCTCGTAGAATGTTAAGAGATTGGTCTGGCAAGAATGACCTTTCGTAAACCCATGCTGATAGCTACTAATGATATTTATTTCTTCAGTAAATTTTTGGAGATTGTCCCTTATCAGCCCTCCCAATAATTTAAGAAAGCTGGGTAAAAATACTGCACTATTATTCTAAGTGCTGATAAGTGCATGCAGCCAGTCACTTAAACAGTACCCCAAATGCTTCAACTAAAATCACTACAAATGGTGCAGCGCATTCCTAAACAAGTGAAATAACCTTATTAAAATGATACACTGTCACCTAGTGACTAAAGTGCATAGCGCATATACTGTATAGTGCCACAAATCAATAAATATCACCTACTATTGATGTTAGGCTGACTGGCCTGTAGTTTCCAGGGATTTGTCTCTGTCCTTTTTTTAATATTGTTACCACATTGTCTTTTCTCCAATCAGCTGGTACAATACCTGTCAGTATGCTGTCAGCAAAGATTAGGAACAATGGTCTGGCTATAACCTGACTGAGTTCTCTGAGGACTCTCGGGTATAAGCCATCTGGTCCTGGTGATTTATTTGTATTAAGTTTATTAAATCTTTCATTCACTCCAGCTTCTGTTAGCCATGAGGGTATGCCCTGTGATGTGTCACTAACAGTACAGGTCGGTATAGCCCTTCTTTTCCTGCGTAAAAACTGTGGAGAAGAAGGCATTTAGTACAGTTGCCTTCTCTGTGTCATCCATAACCATCCTCCTATCATCCCATCCTCATCTTTTATTTGGGCAATGTGCTCTGATCTTGCCTTTTTACTGTTAATATATCTAAAAAATGTGTTTGGATTTTTTTACTCTCCTCCACTATGTGTCTCTTGTAGCCTTTTTTAGCCACCCTGATTGTGTTCTTACACTTCTTATTGCATTCCTTGTAGTGTTCGAATGCTGACGGTGACTCATCCCCTTTATATTTTTGAAAGGCCCTTTTCTTCTCGTTAATGAGGCTTTTTACATTACAGTTTAGCCATCCAGGTTTAACCTTCACTCTTCTATATTTATTGCCCATTGGAATGCACTGTGTGATACCTTTGTTTAATATGCTCCTAAAGCATTCCCATTTTTCTTCCATGTTCAATGTTTCTAGGATTTGGTCTCAATTGATATCATGTAGTTATGACAGCAGTTAAGAAAAATTGGCTTGTTTGAAATTGAGTGTTCTAGTGCTACCCTTGTGCCTCCTTTTTGTATGATTTACACTAAATGCGATCATCCTATGATCACTAGATCCCATGTTGTCCCGTTTTACCACATCTGAGATCAGACTTGGATCATTCGTAATTAACCAGTTGCCGACAGCCCGCCTTGGATTGATGGAGGCAACTTGGCTCGATATATCGCCGTCACTTGACGGTGGCTGCGAGATCGTGGATCGTGAGCACGCCACCAGAGGCGTGCTCACGCGCTCACTGTGTAGCCAGGGAGCAGGTAGGGTGGACTCGATGTCCGCCGGATACCTGTGATCACTCCCCTGCAGTGACAAAACAGGTACCCGTGTGTGTAAACACATGGATCTCCGTTCTGACATTTGAGAAGGAGTGTGATCGTATGCTTCCTGTATATGTGAGCAATGATCGCTCTCTTCCCCCCAGTCAGCCCAGCCCCCACAGAGTTAGTTATACATCCTAGGGAACACAGTTAGCCATTTGATTACCCCCTAGTGTTAACCTCTTCCCTGCCAGTGACATTTACACAGTAATCAGGGCATTTTCATAGCACTGATCGCTGTATAAATGCCAATGGTCCCAAAAAAGTGTCAAAAGTGTCCGACATGCCCACTGCAATGTTGCAGTCCCACTAAAAATTGCAGATTGCTGCCATTACTAGTAAAAAAAAACCCCATAAATTAATTCTCAACATTTGTAAAAGCGGCAACTTTTGCACAAACCAATCAATATACTCCGATTGTGATTTTTTTTTTTACCACAAATATGAGGAAGAATATATATCAGCCTAAACTGATGAATAAATCTGTTTTTTTATATATTTTTTTGGATATGTATTTTAGCAAAAAGCAAGAAATATTGTTTTTTTTTTCAAAATTGTCACATTTTTTTGTTTATAGCGGTGATCAGAATTGACACAGAGGTGATCAAATACCACCAAAAGAAAGCTCTATTTGTGGGGGAAAAAAAGGACGTCAATTTTGTTTGGGTACAACGTCGCATGACCGCGCTCAGTTAAAGCGATGCAGCGCCGAATCGCAAAAATTGCTCTGATCATAAAGGGGGAAATCCTTTCGGGGCTGAAGTGGTTAATAGATCTACCAGGGCATTCTTTATAGTTGGGGAATCCAAGCTATTGGCACTATTATACATTCAGGTCAAACAGGCTTCATTACAAAAAAAGATTTCAGTAGGGGTATGGTGACCGTCAAGGAAGATGGCCACATGAGCTTTTAGCTCCTCACCATGCCGGGAACAAATCCGCGTCCAGAGCCAGCAAAACCCAACCTGTAGTCTCTCCAAGTGCCTCCTGCCTCTCCGACCCTCTCAGTATGTCTCAACTCTGGAGAGAACTGCCACCACCCCGCAAGCTCTCAGGATCCTTCCCACTCGTCGGGAGAGGCATACAACAATATACAACAATATGGTGGCAGGAGCCGTCCTTCAGTGGCCTCCACTGGGCCACTAGCAGCTACCCTGCTGACAATGAATATGAATAGAGCTGTTCACTCTCTCCATGCTGACATTCTTGCTGTACAGGATACACATTTTCCAGACTGCTGCTATACACAAATGTGGACAAATGTGGATATAAAGACTTCCCACATGTATTTCAGTTCACTTTCACATCAAAGAAAAGGGGCTTAATGCTCCAAATCAAAAATACGGTGTCCTTTGCATTACACTCCTCATTTATTGACCCAAAAAGTTGATTTACAGTCAGGTCCATAAATATTGAGATATTGACACAATTCTAATCTTTTTGGCTCTATACACCACCACAATGGATTTGAAATGAAACCAACAAGATGTGCTTTAACTGCAGACTTTCAGCTTTAATTTGAGAGTATTTACATCCAAATCAGGTGAACATTGTAAGAATTACAACAGTTTGTATATGTGCCTCCCACTTTTTAAGGGACCAAAAGTAATAGGACAGATTAACAATCATAAATCAAACTTTCACTTTTTAATACTTGGTTGCAAATCCTTTGCAGTCAATTACAGCCTGAAGTCTGGAATGCATAGACATCACCAGACGCTGGGTTTCATCCTTGGTGATGCTCTGCCAGGCCTCTACTGCAACTGTCTTCAGTTCCTGCTTGTTCTTGGGGCATTTTCCCTTCAGTTTTGTCTTCAGCAAGTGAAATGCATGCTTAATCGGATTCAGGTCAGGTGATTGACTTGGCCATTGCATAACATTCCACTTCTTTCTCTTAAAAAACTTTTTGGCTGCTTTCGCAGTATGCTTCGGGTCATTGTCCATCTGCACTGTGAAGCGCCGTCCAATGAGTTCTGAAGCATTTGGCTGAATATGAGCAGATAATATTGCCCGAAACACTTCAGAATTCATCCTGCTGCTTTTGTCAACAGTCACATCATCAATAAATACAAGAGAACCAGTTCCATTGGCAGCCATACATGCCCACGCCATGACACTACCACCACTATGCTTCACTGATGAGGTGGTATGCTTTGGATCATCATGAGCAGATCCTTTCCTTCTCCATACTCTTCTCTTCCCATCACTCTGGTACAAGTTGATCTTGGTCTCATCTGTCCATAGGATGTTGTTCCAGAACTGTGAAGCCTTTTTTAGATGTTGTTTGGCAAACTCTAATCTGGCCTTCCTGTTTTTAAGGCTCACCAGTGGTTTACATCTTGCGGTGAACCCTTTGTATTCACTCTGGTGAAGTCTTCTCTTGATTGTTGACTTTGACACACATACACCTACCTCCTGGAGAGTGTTCTTGATCTGGCCAACTGTTGTGAAGGGTGTTTTCTTCACCAGTAAAAGAATTCTTTGGTCATCCACCACAGTTGTTTTCCATGGTCTTCCGGGACTTTTGGTGTTGCTGAGCTCACCGGTGCATTCTTTCTTTTTAAGGATGTTCCAAACAATTGATTTGGCCACACCTAATGTTTTTGCTATCTCTCTGATGGGTTTGTTTTGTTTTTTCAGCCTAATGATGGCTTGCTTCACTGATAGTGACGGCTCTTTGGATCTCATATTGAGAGTTGACAGCAACAGATTCCAAATGCAAATAGCACACTTGAAACGAACTCTGGGCCTTTTATCTGCTCCTTGTAAATGGGATAATGAGGGAATAACACACACCTGGCCATGGAACAGCTGAGCAGCCAAATGTCCCATTACTTTTGGTCCCTTAAAAAGTGGGAGGCACATATATAAACTGTTGTAATTCCTACACCGTTCACCTGATTTGGATGTAAATACCCTCAAATTAAAGCCGGAAGTCTGCAGTTTAAGCACATCTTGTTTGTTTCATTTCAAATCCATTGTGGTGGAGTATAGAGCCAAAAAGATTAGAATTGTGTCGATGTCCCAATATTTATGGCCCTGACTGTATAATCCCACATGTGATATCATAAGCACTATATCATTCTGAACATTCCCCACAAATTGAGGTTCCTTTAAAAAAAAAAACTGTCATCCATTTGATATGGAAATCTATAGAGTTTCTGGTAGAATTCAAAGAATGCTCTCATTATGCGCTGGGGGGGGGGGGGGGG
>BLSH010330940.1:176511-201833 GCA_018402905.1 Glandirana rugosa | reverse complement strand
AGGCTCGACCACAGTATACTGCAGGCGGCGATAAGCGGTGATGACGTCCGGGGGCCCCCGGGCGTCGCGCCGCGAACCCCTAGCCCGTACAGGTTAGTGTCGGTCAGTGATACCTCTAGGTACACGTACGGGGGCCCCCGCACGTCGCGCCGCTAGCCTCACCTCTGTACAGGGAGCCTGTTTCGGGTCGGGGTTAGTCCCATTTCTCGGTTACTTTAACCGAGAAATGGTACACTGGCCGACACAGGTTAGTGTCGGTCAGTGTTCTACATTTGTTTGGCGCCATTGTTCGACAATGGCCCAAGAGGAGGAGTATGTGGCTAGCACACAACCCGAACGATTTTTGAAATGTCCGGGTCCGGGTCCGTGCCACGGACACCCTAAAGTTCGGTACGGACCCGAACGTTACAGTCCGGGTTCGCTCAACACTAGTAACAAGCTGTTACCGCAATCTCCTTCTCACACACGATCGGTGTATGAGGAGGAGAACCCGGTAACAGCTTGTTACCGCGGTTTGTTTACATCTTGTGACTGGCTGTGATTGGACACAGCCGGTCACATGGTAAAGAGCCAATTTCATTGGCTCTTTACCCTGATTGGGGCTGGGCTTTGTCCGAGGGACATGTCTCCACTCCGATCGCCGCGCTGCACGCCCCCGGGGGCATGCACATGGATCTCCATAGTGACTGGCTGTGATTGGACATGCCCGATCCCCAAGCGCCGCGCTGCGGGCCCCCGGGGGCCTGCAGTAGTGGCGAATAGCGGCGGACGTCATATGACACCAGCTCGGATCGACAGAGGGTTCCTGCCAACGTCATTTTACAATGATTCAGTAAGGAAGTGGTTAATGACAGCCGCCCTATTGCATTACACCACAGAGCTCCATAGGTGCAGAGCACTGTTGACTCCCCGCTGACTTCCAAAAGGTCAATGATGTGGGCTTTTTTCAAGACTTATGCAGTAGATCGCACTGTTTCTGTTCGCAATCTATGTCTGAAGCGGATCAACAGTAGTCGCTTGAGCACCACATGCTTGACAAGACATATGATGACCTGCCATGCAGTCCGTTGGCAACAGCACCTCAAAGACCCACATTATAAAACAAGGCAGGCTTCTCCTTGCTCCTCATCTGTGACCTCTACCCCTACTATACCTCCAGTCCCCCCAAAAGCCTGCACCGTGAGGAATTAAGGTATAGCATTGGGTGCCAGAAGTACTTGCAGCCAATCTGCTAACAGTACACCACCAGTTGATTTCAGCAGCCACATTTCCCTACCCCAGTTGCTGAACCATAAAAAATACTATTCCAGCCATCCGCTCAGGGTCTAAATGCCAGCTTGGCCAAATTGCTAGCAGTACACGTGCTGCCTTTTCAGCTGGTTGACTCTGCCCCCTTTCGTGAATTTGTGGAATGTGCTGTATCACTGTGGCAGGTTCAAAAAATACATTTTTTTTCAGGTAAGGCCATGCCAGCTCTCTACCGTCATGTGGAAGGCAATGTTTTGGCCTCCTTGGAACGGGGTGGTCAGCAACAAGGTTCATATTGCCACTGACTCGTGGTACAGCAGGCATGGTCAGGGATGTTACCTTTCCTTCACTGCGCACTGGGTAACTCTGCTGGCAGCTGGGAAGGATGCAGGACAGGGTTCAGTTTTGGAACTAGTTCAGCCACCACAACTCCAAAAAATGATAGTGATTCTGCCACATCTGCTTCCTCCAGCTTCCTCTGTATGCCCCCTGACAAGGACACTTGACACATGTTCCATGCTTGGCACACATCCTGAATTTGGTGGTGCAGCGTTTCTTGACCAGGTACCCAGGCTTATCAGATATTCTGAGGCAGGCCAGAAAAGTCTGTGGTCATTTCCTGCAGTCATACAATGCCAGTGCTTGGCTGGCTGACATTCAGCGGGAATTCAACCTGGTCACCAACCATCTCATTTGTGACATGCTCACCAGGTGGAACTCAACATTGGTAATTCTGCAGCGGCTGCACACACAGCAGAGGGCCATCAACGAGTACCTGTGTGAGTATGGCACCAGGACAGGCTCAGAGGAGCTCGGCTTCTTTTTGCCACGCCAGTGGTTACTGATCAAGGAGACATGCATTGTCCTGTCACCATTTGTGGAGGCCATAAGGATGGTGAGGAGCGACAATGCATGCATCAGTGATGCTGTCCCTCTGGTCTTCCTGCTGTAGCTCATGCTTCATGGAATCACGGACAGGGCACTTGAGGCAGAACAGAGGGAGGAAGAGGAGGACTTCCTTTCCCCGCAAGGCCTCCTTTATGCAGATAACTTTCCTGCCACCAAACACACAGGAAGAAGAGGAGGAGGATTGTGTTAGCATGGATGTAGATGATAACACGCAGCAGTCTTCAAGGGACAGTTTTCAGTCCGCAGAAACCCAAGGAGTTGTATGTGACTGGGAGGAGGTAGTTCCTGATAATGTCATCCTCAGTGACCCAGAGGACTCTCATGCCTCCTCAAACGTATGCCACATGGCCTCCCTGATTCTGCAAAGCCTGAAAAAAGACCAGAGGGTTTGTGGTATTAAGGAGAGGGATCATTACTAGCTGGCAACCCTTCTTGAGCCATGTTACAAGGGTTGCAGATCTCATTCTGCTTTCGGAGAGATTGAAACATCTTCAGGGTACCTTGAAGAAAAGTTTGTGCCACGCCTTTCCAGACCCTAAGAGGCTACCATTTCCTTGTGCTGGATAACGTGTTTCTGAGGCTTTGTTAGGTCAGAGGAAGAGCGGTGGAGAAGGTGGCCGGGTGACCAATGCCTTTAAACAATTCTTCAGTCCTCAGCACCCAGGGCTCAAGCAACCATCATAAGCGTCTGCATTATATGGTGCAGGAATATCTAGGGGTGAGACCAGACTTGGAGACCTTTCCAATTGAGCATCGACTGAGTTACTGGATCTTGAGGATGGACTGCTAGCCAGAACTTGCTCAATATGCAATCGAGCTACTGGCCTGTCCTGCATCCAGCGTGCTTTCTGAATGGACATTCAGTGCTGCTGGAGGGTTCGTAATGGATCAAAGAATGCGCCTGTCCACACACACCGTTGATAGGCTCACATTTGTAAAAATGAATCAGTCCTGGATCAGCAGCTATCAAGCCCCTGATGCTGATGTAACTGATTGAGTTTGCTAGGGATCTGGGATCCATAGAAGACTGCCTATGCTGCCTATCCTATTCCTCCTGAAACCTGATGATGCTAGCTTCCAACAATATTTTGGGTTTAGGATACCACCAACACCAATTTTTCTCTACCTGTTTAATAGGGGCATGTTATTACAATTTTTGAAAAAATGTTTAACAGCAGGGCCCATTCCAGCACCCAACAAGAGTAACTGTGAGGTGTTACAGTGTTCTGTCACCAAAAACAGCCAAGACTCAAATTTTTCTGCACCTGTTTGACTGGGGCATGTCATTATAATTTTTAAAATATTTTACAACAGCAGGGCCCGTTCCTGCGACCAACAAGAGTAACTGTGAGGGGTTACAGTGTTCTGTCACCACCAAAACCCAAGGCCCAATTTTTCTGTTTAACAGGGGCATGTCATTACAATTTTATAGAGTGCAGTCCCTGTAGTATATATAATACAGTTCAGACCATATGGTGCAGTCAGTTAAGTATATATAACACTGTGCACTGAAGTGGATAAGGGGAACCCTATGACAGAATTATGAAAAAAACGCCATGGGGTCCCCCTAAAATCCAAACCAGGCCCTTCGTGTCTGGTATGGATTTTAAGGGGAACCCTGTGCCAAACCTATAAAATAACTGTCAAACTAAAGACAGCACATTCTGGGAGTGGTCTCTGGTCCACAGGGAGAGTGACGGCGGAGAAAGAAGAAGATGATGAGAGGAAGGAAGAAGCGGAGGAAGACTGAAAGAAGAAGGAGAAGACCAGAAGAAGAAGTGGGGAAGGAGAAGATGGAGAAAGACCGGAGGAAGAGAGAAGAAGCGGGGGAAGAAGACATTTTTAATATAGACTTGTCAAAAACTGTCAGCTGTTTTTTGTAACACTACACTCCTTTTTTGGTGAATGGGTAGGGGTACAATGTATCTCATACTCATTCAGACAGGGGGACTGGGATCTGGGGCCCCCTTGTTAAAGGGACTTCCAGATTCTAATAAGCCCCCTGCCCACAGAACCCAACAGCCAGGGTTGTTGGAAAAAGGCCCTTGTCCCCATCAAAATGGGGACAAGGTGCTTTGGGGGGACTCCAAAGCACCCTCCCTATGTTGAGGGCATGTAGCCTGGTATAGTTCAAGAGGGGGCCGCTCACTCGTCCCCTCCCTATCCTGACTTGCCAGGTTGCATGCTCGGATAAGGGTCTGGTATGGATTTTGGGGGGACCCCACATCATTTTTTAAAAAAAAATTGGCGCGGGGTTCCCCTTAAAATTCATACCAGACCTGAAGGGCCTGGTTTGGAGGGGATTTTGGGGGGACCCCCACGCAATTTTTTTTTTTTAATTTTGGAGCAGGGTCTGGTATGGACTATGGGGACTCAAATTTTTTCAGTGATTTTAGATCTATACTGCCCGGAGCCAGCAATACATTACAGCTGCGAGCACATTTAAATTACTTTTTTCTTTAGAAATCTCATTTTGCTGCGGCACTGTTCTAAACATCACACAGATGTGCCACTTTAAAGGCAGACTAAGGGCCCCCCCCCCAGGCACAATATATATTCACTTTAGCCCTAAAAGGATTTACCCCCTTCCTGACCAAAGCACTTTTTGCGATTCGGCACTATGTTGCTTTAAATGACAATTGCGCCATCATGCAACCCTGTACCCAAACAAAATTGACATCCTTTTTTGCCCACAAATAGAGCTTTCTTTTGGTGGTATTTGATCACCTCTGCAGTTTTTATTTTTCACGCTATAAACAAACAAAGAGCAACAATTTCAAAAAAGAAAACATTATTTTTTAGTTTTTGCTATAATACATATCCAAAAAAAATATATAAAAACAAATGTATTCCTCAGTTTAGGCCGATATATATTCTTCTACATATTTTTTGTAAAAGAAATTGCAATAGGCGTATATTGATTAGGTTGTGCAAACGTTTTCGTGTTTACAAACTATGGGAAAAGATTTATGGCATTTTAATTATTTTTTTTTTTTTTACGAATAATGGCGGTGATCTGCGATTTTTAACGGGACTGCGATTTTTAGCTGGACTGCGATATTGCGCGCGGACAGATCGGACATTTTTGACACTTTTTTGGGACCACTGACACTTATACAGTGATCAGAGCTAAAAATAGCCACTGATTACTGTGTAAATGTCATTGGCAGTGAAGGGGTTAACACTAGGGGCGATCAAGGGGTTATGTGTTTCCTAGGTAGGTGTTTCTAACTGTGGGGGAGTGTGGTGACTGGGGTTGGAGAAAGAAAGCTGCTCCAGATCAATGGGAGCAGCAGATCTCTCTCCACTGCAATGTCAGAACCGAGATACGTTTGTTTACATGAATGGATCCCCGTTCTGGCTCTGTGAGGAGCAATCGCAGGTAGCTGGCGGACATTGAGCCCGCCAGCCCCGCGCGTTAGCTCCAGAGATGTACAGCGAGTGCATGTGGGTGCCTCTTGTGGTGCGTGTGACCCCTGCAGTCTCTTAAAGGGCCTCTGTACAGCTAAGGCAATTTGCGCGTTTGACGGCGGCTGGTCGACAAGTGAATAAGGAAATATTTAATTTTTCTTTTTTCAATTTAAATATTATTAAAATCCCTGCTCATGAAAAAAATGATCATTTTAAATACTTTTTTTGCATTGAAACATGTCTCCTAGGGCAGTACCCGCGTCTCCATTAACTTTTTATGGCAATAACTTGCATATATGTCTTTAAAATTAGCACTTTTGATTTTTCATGTTCGTGTCCCATTGACTTTAATAGGGTTCGCACCAACTTATTTCCTGTTCGCAGTGAAGCGGGGGGTGTTCGGCCCATCCCTAAAGGACACCTACTCACCTGTTGTTCTATTGTGCTGTAACAAAAAGATTATACAGGATCTTAACAACAGTGCAATGCTTTCCCAACATCTCCGGGACTTTTTCTCCTTAATTGATAATGCAGAAGCAAATAAATTCACACTCTGGAATGCCCATAAGGCATATACAGTCAGGTCCATAAATATTGGGACATCGACAAAATTCTAATCTTTTTGCCTCTATACACCACCACAATGTATTTGAAATGAAACAAACAAGATGTGCTTTAACTGCAGACTTTCAGCTTTAATTTGAGGGTATTTACATCCAAATCAGGTGAACGGTGTAGGAAGTACAACAGTTTGTATATGTGCCTCCCACTTTTTAAGGGACCAAAAGTAATGGGACAATTGGCTCAGCTCTTCCATGGCCAGGTGTGTGTGTTATTCCCTCATTATCCCATTTACAAGGAGCAGATAAAAGGTCCAGAGTTCATTTCAAGTGTGCTATTTGCATTAGGAATCTGTTGCTGTCAACTCTCAATATGAGATCCAAAGAGCTGTCACTATCAGTGAAACAAGCCATCATTGGGCTGAAAAAACAAAACAAACCCATCAGCGAGATAGCAAAAACATTGGGTGTGGCGAAATCAACTGTTTGGAACATCCGTAAAAAGAAAGAACGCACCGGTGAACTCAGCAACACCAAAAGACCCTGAAGACCATGGAAAACAACTGTGGTGGATGACTGAAGAATTCTTTCCCTGGTGAAGAAAACACCCTTCACAACAGTTGGCCAGATCAAGAACACTGTCCAGGAGGTAGGTGTATGTGTGTCAAAGTCAACAATCAAGAGAAGACTTCAATAGAGTGAATACATAGGGTTCACCACAAGATGTAAACCATTGGTGAGCCTCAAAAACAGGAAGGCCAGATTAGAGTTTGCCAAACAACATCTAAGTAAGCCTTCACAGTTCTGGAACAACATCCTACTGACAGATGAGACCAAGATCAACTTGTACCACAGTGATGGGAAGAGAAGAGTATGGAGAAGGAAAGGAACTGCTCATGATCCAAAGCAGACCACCTCATCAGTGAAGCATGGTGGTGGTAGTGTCATGGTGTGGGCATGTATGGCTGCCAATGGAACTGGTTCTCTTGTATTTATTGATGATGTGACTGCTGACAAAAGCCGCAGGATGAATTCTGAAGTGTTTTGGGCAATATTTGCTCATATTCAGCCAAATGCTTCAGAACTCATTGGTCGGTGCTTCACAGTGCAGATGAACAATGACCCGAAGCATACTGCGAATGCAACCAAAGAGTTTTTTTAAGGGAAAGAAGAAGAATGTTATGCAATGGCCAAGTCAATCATCTGACCTGAATCGGATTGAGCATGCATTTCACTTGCTGAAGACGAAACTGAAGGGAAAATGCCCCAAGAACAAGCAGGAACTGAAGACAGTTGCAGTAGAGGCCTGGCAGAGCATCGCCAGGGATGAAACCCAGTGTCTGGTGATGTCTATGCGTTCTAGACTTCAGGCTGTAATTGACTGCAAAGGATTTGCAACCAAGTATTAAAAAGTGAAAGTTTGATTTATAATTGTTAATCTGTCCCATTACTTTTGGTCCCTTAAAAAGTGGGAGGCACATTCCTACACTGTTCACCTGATTTGGATGTAAATACCCTCAAAATAAAGCTGAAAGTCTGCAGTTAAAGCACATCTTGTTTGTTTCATTTCAAATCCATTGTGGTGGTCTACAGATCCAAAAAGATTAGAATTTTGTCGATGTCCCAATATTTATGGACCTGACTGTATGAGGGGGTCATTCTCAAGTTGAGCTCTCAGGCCAAAAAACAAATCAGTTCCCGAAATAACACCCTCCTAAACAACATTCACAATTTGGAAATCCTAAACATAGCATCCCCTACTCAATCTGTCTCCACGACCATTCTCAAATTTGACAGAACTTAGGGAATTATTATATAACTAACATGACAACTGCCTCCGCTTTCTTAAGCTTCAATACTATACACATAACAATAAAGCACAGACATTTCTGGAAAATCGCCTAAAAGCACAATGCGCCATTTATGCAGCAAAAATTACTAAATCCCCAACACCTAGAATTACCCAAACTGTCACATACCCATTTGCAACAACTTACTGCTCCTTTCACGGCATCTGAAATAACCAGTATGATTAAGTCCTTACCCTCTGGGAAAGCCCCAGGTCCTGACAGGTTTACCAACAAATATTACAAATACTTCAGCACACTTTTGGCTCCCAACCTCATTACTCTTTTTTTACCGTGGCTCAGCCATGAGCGTCTTTTTCTTTTTTTTTTAAAAAACATATTTTATTTGAGTTTTGCCATTTCACATATATAGTCATAAATGGGAAAGTGTTACATAAAACAAATATACAACCATTTGCAAGTCTAGGCTCAAAACCTGGGTGACCAGGCTGCGTTAAGGGTAGGTATGTCCCCCCAAAAACACCTGAAAGAAAGAAAGAAATGCCCTTAAGGAGATGCCTCGCATTTTCGTAGCAGTTCTGTGCTGGATAGGGTGTTGAGGAAGAAAGATAAGGGGGAGGTGGGGGAGGGGAAGGCAAGCTAGATACATGACTGAGATCTGTCATCTAGGATCAAAGTCCAATGGGCCTCTCGTAGGGTTAGCCAGGGTATGCACGTGAAGGAGGTCCACTCCGAAGGTTTTCCCGCAAAGTCTTATATATATGGCAGAGCAACTTGGTCTGTGGGTGACCGCTTTAGGAGAAGAAGGGGAAGAAGGAGGAGGAGGAGAAGAAAGGAGCCCTGTCTTAGAGAATTTGAGGGGGGTTGCCCAAGGCTCCGCGCGCAGGGGCGTGTCGGAGAAAGGAGGATCATTTACATTCTAGGTGAGCGAGTGGTAGATTGTCTAGACTTTCCTTTCGGTAGAGGTTTGCAAGTTCCTGTTGAACGTCCAAAATTTTAGGTGGGGAGGTGGAGATCCAATGCCAGAGTATGGCACGCCTTGCTACCATGAAGCATGTAGAATGCCAGAATTTGTGTTGATGAGAGGGTTGCTTTTGTGGAATCATGGGGATGGGGGGTTCCCCATCCAGAAAGCCAAAAAGTAAGGGGTATATGTCCTTTGAAGGAAAACTACCCGTAATCCGTCTGGCGAAGAGCTCGACTTGGTTCCAGAAGTTCGTCACTACTGGGCAAGACCATAATCTGTGGAGTAGAGACGGTCTGGGGTCTTTGCACCAGGGGCAGCTAGCTGGGATCTGAGAGTTTCCTCTGGGGAGAAAAGGCATATACTGTAGGCTCTATGCATAATCTTGAATTGCTGCTCCCTCCAGAATTAGTTAGTAATCATGGCGTGTGTTGTGTTGTATCCCTTCAGTATTTTGTGGATCGCTGAAGAGGATTCCAGATCCTTGTTCCAAACCTTGATGGAGGTGGTATTTAGCAGTTTACTAATTAGTTTGTGAAGGGGTTTATAGATGGCAGAGATCTTGGCTTGCTGTATAGCAATGAGGGTGTCCAGGAAGGTGCTATGGAATCTTAGTAGTTTGTCTGGAAGCAGGTCCATGGCGTAGCGAGCCGCTTGGGGGATTAAGAAGAAGTGGTTCATGGGGAGTTGTAAATTAGTGAGTATTTCTGTCGGTTGTAGGGATGATCTCGTTTTATCACCGAATAGTTGGTAGAAGGTGAGGAGGCCGCGGGAAGCCCAAAGGGCGGAAACAGCTTCCTCCATGGATCGGCGAAAGTTCGGGTTTCTGTGGATGGGGAGGTGTTTGGAAATCCAAGGTGACAAGTTCAATATCCGCCTGGATTCCCTCCAGGCTACAAGGGTGTCTTGGAAAAGTAGGTTGAGTTTAAGATCCTGGGGTAAAGATTGGATAGTGCTGTGTAGCAGTGCTACCAGGCTATACGGGCCTGCTGCTTGGGACTCCAGCTGGAAGTTTGAGTATTTTGACGTTTTAGAGATCCAATCTAGACAGATTTGAAGTAGGCATGCGAGATTGTATGTCTGAACATTAGGTAGATTTGTCCCCCCCTCGCTCCTGGGCAGATATAGCTTTTGCAACGAAATACGGGGTTTTTGCCCTTGCCAGAGGAAAATGGAGAGAGCTCTCTGTAGCCTCTGTATGTCAGAGTGTTTTAAGAGTAGAGGGTGTGTTTGTAGAGGGTATAGCAGTTTTGCGAAGCTGACCATTTTGAAAAGATGACATCTGCCGAAGAGCAAGAGAGGGAGGTTCCGCCATGTTTCCAATTCTGCTATAACTTTAGTAATCACTGGAGAGAAGTTTAAATGGTATAACCCACATGGTGTCTTGCTGATTTTGATGCCTAGGTATGTAATGGATTCTTTCGCTATTGAGAAGGGCACCATATGTCCCCGCTATGGGGGTCTGGTGTGGTATAGAGGGAGTATTTCATTTTTTCCAAAGTTAATTCGTAGCACCGAGCAGGCTCTGAAATGTGTGAATATGTCCTGTATAAGGAGCATATCAGCTTGGGGAGAGGAGGTGAATAATAATATGTCATTCGCGAATAGTGCTATTCGCAGGTCTTGGTGTCCTATTGTTATGCCATGAAGCCGAGGATGTGAAGGATGTAGCGAGATAGTGGTTCTAGGGCCAGGTTAAAAAGTAAAGGAGATAGGAGACATCCCTGCCTTGTGCCCTTGTGTAGTTTTATGTTGGAAGATGTGTGCCCTGCTGCCACTACATTGGCTGTGGGGTCCTCATACCTTGTAGAGATTAAGTGGAGAAATGAGCCGGCGAAGCCGAATTTGCAGAGGACTTTCGACAGCCATTGAAAGCTAACATTGTCGAACGCCTTCTCTGCGTCTAAAGAGATTATTGCATTTTCGGTGTCAGAGTGGGCTTTGACGTGTTCTAGAGCAGCAATGACTTTCCTAATATTCGAGGATGCCGAGCGGCCTTGGGTGAAACCTGCTTGAGCCGGGTGTATTAGTGTGGGCATTATTGATGCTAGGAGGGAGGCTATAATTTTGGAGAGGATCTTTGAGTCCAAGTTAAGTAGGGAGATGGGATGGTAGGACCCGGGTTCAGTCGGGTCTTTCCCTTTTTTTGCTATTTATTTGATATAGGCCTGGTACCCAGTGGGGAGATACTTTCCCCCATTGATTTTTTTCTGGTAAACCTAAAGTAGGCTTGGGGCGACTATGCTTTCAGCTAGCTTAAAGAATTCTGGGGTGTATCCGTCGGGGCCTGAGGATTTACCCTTTTCTTTATGGTGCTTGAGATCTCCTGTTCCAAAATTGGGGCGTTTAGTTGGTGTGGAGGAAGGGGTCTACCGGGGGGAGAGAGACGTGGTCTAGAAATTCCTGCACTGTTTTGGGGTCTAGGTCATCCTTACTGTAAAGTGCAGTGTAAAATTGCTTGAGTATGGAGTTAATCTCATGACGTTGGATGTAAGGGTGCCCTGTGCATTTTTTAATTGTGTGATGTGGGTTGGGACGTACGATCCTTTGCACAGTCTGGCAAGAAGTTTGCCCGGCTTGTTGCCGTATTTGTGGTAGTAAAGGTCATGGTGCGTTTTAAATATATCCTCTTGTGCACCCGCCCACAGGTCAAAGGTTCTTTTAGCTTCCCGCCAAACTTCCCTGTTGTGGGGGGTATTTGAGGCCATCAAAGCCTTTTGGGTGGCACGAAGTCTATTGCTAGTCTCTCTGTATTTTGCTAGGACTTTCTTTTTATAGCTGCAAAGGTTATCATTTTACCTCTCACTACTACTTTACCGGTTTCCCAGTGGAGTATTAGGTTGTCTAGGGGTACCTTATTAGTTTGTTCAAATTCCACCCAGGCCTGGGTTAATATGCTCTTGAGTTCTTGGTTGGAAGCTAGGTAGGATGGGAATTTCCAACCCCTTCCAGCATTGGTTTGCGTGCCATCACGCAGGCATAGGGAAACAGGCGCATGGTCTGAGATGGCTATCTCGTGGATATGTGGGTCTGTGGTTGAAGGGAGCAGGGATGGGTTGGTGAACAGATAATCGATTCTGGTGAGGTGGTGAGATGGGGAATAAAACATAAAATCCCTTCCCTCTGGGTATGCTAATCTCCACACATCTATGAGTTGTAGCCCTTCTGTGAAAGTGGATAGTGAAGAAGTTGGGGGGGGCAATATGACCAAGTGATTTGTCCTCGCCCAGGTGCATAACCACGTTGAAGTCCTCTCCCACCATCAGTGGGAGATGGACATAGTTGGAGATGTGTCTCGTTAGTGCTTGAAAGAACGATTTATCTGGGGGGTTGGGCGCAGACGTTTGTGATCACCAGGTCTTTGAGTGCTTTTCTGAGATGAACAGTTAGCATCCGACCGAGTCATCCTGTTCTACCTGGATTACTTCCCAAGGGCAGTGTTTATGGGTGAGAATTAATACCCCTATTTGCCTTTTACTGAAACAGACCCGTGTACGTGGCCTACCCACAATTTTTGCATACGGTGGTAGTCTTTTCATTCTAGATGGGTCTTCTGAAGGAGTGCTACATCTGTTTTGAGGCGTTTAAGGTGGCGCAAGATCGCCATACGTTTATGGGGTGAACGCAACCCTTTGACATTCCAAGATATTATTTGCATGGTGCTTGTTGTTTATCGGGTAGTTTAGATGTGGAGGGGGAGTGGGGATCTGAGTTGTCTGCGGGGATGACAGTGTTGTGTGCCGGGGGGAACTCCCAGGTGTCTGGGATAGGAAAGGAAGGGTGGGGGGGAGGGGTGTGATTATCAGTTAGGTTCAGGGGAGGAAGAAAGGGAGTAAGTGTGGGAGGTAGGGATATGTCTCCGCTGAGTAGACAGTTGTGTGGTGGTAATACTGAATCACAGAAGCGGAGGGTAGAAGCAGATTAAGGTAGTTAGGATTTGCAAATGTGTAAGGATGTATAAGGCAGAGTTAATTTAATTTGCTGTTGTGTAGTGTAAGATTAATAACAACCTGTAAGAGTACCAATAGGTTATACCACTTACAGTTATGAAGTCTTGCACTTCTCTTTTTTCCACACGTATTCCTCTGACAGCGTTACCGGAGAGGTGAGTTTTCATTCAGTTGGTGCAGGCCGCGACTGTTTCAGGGGACAGTGTCAAATTGGGAGTGTAGCTATAGAAGTAATTAGGCTCCATAGGCAATCAGGCTCTCCCATACTCCGGTGAGGCTGTAAAAGGAAAGTGGGTAGACAGTAACGAGACAGGAGAACAATAATAAACCATTTTAAACATAGCATGGTGCCATGATGTTAACTATGAGCCACAAGTCGGGGACCAAGAGAAGGTTTTGCAGCTTAAACTGGAGCTGCCTCCAATAGCTGGACTGTCATTGCATCCATTTGCGTACAGGGGGCCAAGTCAGCCAAGTCATCCTATGGTCTCTATTTTGGTTTTGAGTCATTTGAAAATTTGCCTCTTTGAGGGGAATCTTTGTGTGGGCTCCTCTGATCCCTGGGGGCCGCTGGGGGGGGGGGGGGGGTGCTTGCCTCCATTGGTGTAGGGTCCTGCATGATGTTGAAGTGGGTCTGGACATAGTGCAGGGCTTCCTCCGGGTGTGAAAATGCCTTGGATTCCCTCAATTGATCGGTGAGCCTAAGAACTGCCGGAAAGGCGAGGGTAAATTTTATTCCCTTGTGAAAGAGAGCTGAACAAATAGGCTGAAAAGCCTTGTGCCTACGAGACACCTCCTGCGAGTAGTCCGCAAATATCATCAATTTGT
The DNA here is from genome assembly GCA_018402905.1 of Glandirana rugosa. Lineage (NCBI taxonomy): Eukaryota > Metazoa > Chordata > Amphibia > Anura > Ranidae > Glandirana > Glandirana rugosa. Next base: position 188,155 of record BLSH010330940.1, on the reverse strand, counting down.
GGCCATCTATCTGGAGAGTATGAGAGTTGCGGAACAATTTTAGTATCATCGCCCTGTCAGCGTAATTGAGGTAGCGGGCTATGACCGGGCAAGGTGTGTGGCGGTCATTTGATGGGGCCCCCAATGCGGTGTGCTCTTTCTACTATACATGGGGATGAGATTCCCAGTGCTTCAGGGATTCGGTTTGTGCATAGGCCTATTAATGATTCTGAGCTGTAGGTTTAAGGGAGGCCTATAAAGCGCAGGTTATTCCTTCTTGAACGACATTCTAAATCATCCAATTTCTCTAGGATGTATTGCTGGGTCTGATGAGAGTGGCGTGCTTCTGTGAATGAGCTTTGCATTTCAGATTCTATGTCTGAGATGCGGTGTTCTGCCTCAGAAATCCTGTTCTCCTGTTCTCTCATCTCCCTGCGTAGCTGGTCTATGCCAGCTGAGACTGCCCTGTCTACTGCAGCAGTAGTGGTAGGGGAGAGGAGGGCTGCGACTGCCTGGGCTATTTTATGATATGCCTCCTCAGGGAGGGAAGGAGAGCTGCCGGGTGGCAGGGCTGTGTGACTCACGCAGTGTTGGGCCGTGCCGTCGGCCATCTTGGAAACCTGTGTCTCCATGGAGTGAGCCTCTGTGAGGCAGCCTGGGGCCGTCACAGTCCATCTATGTTCCTGGTGTTGTGGGGACGGCTTGCTGGTAAGGAACGCCGCTGCCCATGCCGTGTATCCGCCGGTTTTGTAAATCCCCCTCTGGAGCCCCTGTCTCTCCATCCTCTTACATGTGGTGCAGGAACCGGAAGCCATGAGCGTCTTTTTCAAATGTTGAGGATGCATATTGTTACGTTTCCTAAACCTGGAAAGGAACCTAAAACCCCATCTAATTTTAGGCTGATATCCTTACTGAATGCTGTTTAGATATATGCAAAACTTCATGCAAGCCGCTTATTGGATATCATGCCTAGAGTTGATCGAACCCGTGGATGTTCGGGTTCGGTGGGTTTGGACGAACTTCAGAAAAAAGTCCGGGTTCGATACCGAACTTGACCCGAACTTTATCCTGAACCCCATTGAATTCAATGGGGACCCAAACTTTTTGGCACAAAAATGACTGTAAAAGAGTCCTGGAAAGTGCTAGAGGGCTGCAAAATGATTTTAGAACAATAATCTGTCCCTTACAGCAACAGCAGGAACCTGACCCTATAGAACTAGGAGATGATTTTAGAACAATAATCTGTCCCTCTAAGCAGTAGACTCTACCTAGTCCAGTCAGATCTTTCTGTAATGCAGGATGAGATCTGCAATCTGTCCCTAAAAGCAGTATTAGTAGTAATCTTTACCTATCTATCTATCTATCTATCTATCTATCTATCTATCTATCTATCTATCTATCTATCTATCTATCTGCAATCTGTCCCTAAAAGCAGTAGTAGTAGTAGTAATCTCTACCTATCTATCTATCTGCAATCTGTCCCTAAAACCAGTAGTAGTAGTAATCTCTACCTATCTATCTATCTGCAATCTGTCCCTCACAGCACAGGCAGCATCCTCTCCCTACACTACCCAGAGAGCATGTGACATGCAGCACTGTGACTCCAGCTTCATATAAAGGCTGGGTCACATGATGCACTGGCCAATCACAGCCATGCCATTAGTAGGCATGGCTGTGATGGCTTCTAGGGAAAATCACGCTTGTTGATTGGCTGCCTTGCAGCTATTCAACATGCGTGATCAAATACTCGAACCCAGAACTCAAACCCAAACTTTTTTGAAATGTCCGGGTTCGGGTCCGGGTCACGGACACCCCAAAGTTCGGTACGAACCCGAACTTTACAGTTTGGGTCCGCTCAACTCTAATCATGCCCCTTTTGCTTACAACAGACCAAGTGGGATTCACTAGGGGTAGGCAAGCCTCGGACACCACTAGGCGAATAATTAACATTATTCACAATGAGGAGCGAACTCCTACTCTGCTGCTCTCTCTTGATGCAGGGAAGGCATTTGACAGAGTACACTGAGAATACATGACCCACATTCTTCAGAAATTTGGTTTTACTAGTCCAATTTTATCAGCAATGCTGACATTGTATTCATGTCCTTCAGCTACACCTCTAGTTTACTCTCGAAACCTTTCCCAATAACTAACGACATGAGACAAGGCTGCCCGCTTTCACCATTTATCTTCAATCTCATGATAGAACCGTTGGCAGAAACTGTCCACTCGCACCCCTCAATTATGGGATTCAGATTTAACTGTAAATTGCATGTTATAAACCTATTTGCAGATGATGTCATACTCATCCTTACACATCCTAATGAGTTGCTACTCCATGTCCACCAAGTGCTCACACAATTCAGTTCACTCTCCTACTACAAAGTCAACCACACTCTACAAGTTTAGGTGTCCCCAAAAACTAGAAACTGTCATTATCTCAAGGGCTACCCTATTTCTGGTCCACCTCCAGCTTGCCATACTTGGGTATTACCCTGACATCTTCCATTGACACATTGGACGATGTGAACTACAAACCCCTTAAATCCAAATTAAACACAGAGTTACGCCACCTTGCGAAATTTGAGTTGACCTGGTCAGGGAGATTGATGGCATATAAAATGCTTATTCTAACACAGATATTATACCCTTTTCCCACTCTAACCATTCCACTAAAATCCTCATACCTAAAGTCCTTAACATCCCTCCCCAAGCTTCATATGGCAGTATAAAAAAGCAAGTTGCTTGTATGCAGGTTTGTTGCTTGGTGCTTTGATAACCCCTCCCACATTTTGAAGTATGTCCAGCCCAAGCCCGGCATCATGGAGGGGGGTTTAAGTCCACTTGTTGGTTGCTGTCTGGCTCACCAGTGCCCATCAATGCAACCTGATCAGTGACCATCAATGCAAACTCCCCAATGCCCACCAATGCAGCCTCCCCAATGCCCATCAATGCAGCTTCACCAGTGCCCATCAATGCAGCATCACCAGTGCCCATCAGTGCAGCCTCATCAGTGCCCATCAGCACAGCCTTACCAGTGCCCATCAATGCAGCCTCACCAGTGTCCATCAATGCAGCCTCATCAGTGCCCATCAATGCATCCTCCTCAGTGCCCATCAGTGCAGCCTTACCAATGCCCATCAATACAGCCTCACCATTGCCCATCAATGCAGCCTCAACCGTGCCAATCAATGCTGCCTGATCAGTGCCCATCAATGCAGCCTAAATAGAGCCCATGAGGTCAGCCTCACCAGTGCCCACCAATGCTGCTTGATTAGTGCCCATCAGCTCAGCCTCAACGGTGCCCATAAATGCAGCCTGATCAGTGTCCATCAACTCAGCCTTACCTGTGCCCATCAATGCAGCCTCATCAGTGCCCATCAGTGCAGCCTTACCTGTGCCCATAAATGCAGCCTGATCATTGCCCATCAGCTCAGCCTCACCAGTGCCCATCAATGCAGCCTCATCAGTGCCCATCAGCTCAACCTCAACAATGCCCATCAATGCAGCCTCACCAGTGCCCATCAATGCAGCCTCACCAGTGCTCATCAGTGCAGCCTGATCAGTGTCCATCAATGCAGCCTTGACAGTGCCCATAAGCTCAGCCTTACCTTTGCCCATCAGCGCAGCCTTGCCAGTGCATGGGAAGAGGAACCGCCAGTTTACACAGACCAGGGAACTCCCGCTTACCTAGCGATCACAGTCACACAAAGTGCCACTTCCTGGATCGGCTCCTATGATGGACTTCATGTGTCCTGGCATTGGACCAGTGTGATGTCCATCATAGGAGCTGGTCCAGGAGGCAGGACTTTGTGTGACTGCGAGCAACGGGTAAGCAGGAGTCCCCTGCTCTGTGTAGACTAGCAGCAGGTGTCATGAAACCACAGTAAACATTCTGTCATGAAACCACAGCAAAAATTCATGTCTTATCTGTTGCCTACCTTTGCTGCATGTGTCCAGTTAAAGGCCGGACCTCCCTCACCTGTGTGCTTTAGTGGGCCCTCCTCAGCTGGTCTCCACCCCAGGCCTTAATTGGGAACAGGATATAACACCTTACAGTGCAAGCCTGCATTGCTGATCAACGTTTGTCCGTGTTTGGCTTTGTGTGTCATTGTTCCTTTCATTTGTTCTGATTCTTATTCTGTATACTGATCTTTGGCTTGTCTGACTATCCCTGCCTACCTAGAGGCACTGGTGAACACCCACTGGCTCTTAGACTCCGTGCCCTGGGGAAACCGATGCACTAGCTCCCTGTGTTTCAGTGTCCGTGCTCCAGGGCGCCCTCTTCCCGTATCAGCCGGAACTCATTAGCAGCAGTCAGCCATAGGTCCACGACCTTTGTGGTGTGCTTCACAACCCTTGGTGTGATTCGCACTCCAGTGGTGCACACCTGTCACCTGACCCCAGGAGTTGTGACACCAGGGCAATCTGGCCCTGTATAGCCCCAAGTTCCTTGCCAACCCCAGGCCTTGAGACTCGGAGGTTAGAAATTCTGAATGAGCAATACAAGACATGGGGCTTTTTGGGGGCACACTCAAGGCTATAGCCCTGGCCAGTCCCCATCATGACACCACTGCTTGTACGTACAACTTATTAACACAAACGAGTTGGGGTATAGGCCTTGTGGACATCAAGGTCTACTAAACAGCCATACTTTTGGACCAACTAAAACACTGGTTCACTCCCATAATGGAGACCACATGAGTAGATATAGAATCTACTCTGGCATGGATGCATTATTTATACCTCCTCCTATTGGCAGATATGTGGAAACCACTGACACTGAGGTCCTTACCCATCATGATCTAGGCCTCGCTTTTGGCTTGGAGCTCGCTACTCCTGTCCACTAAACATTCTCCTATAAACACAAAGGTAAAATTACCTATTAATATACTCAATGTGTTACTACTAGAGTTGAGCGAACTTCTAGAAGTCTGGGTTCTGCTGGTTCGGCCGAACTTCGGGACAAAGTCCGGGTTCGGGTCCGGACATAACCCGAACTTTGTCCCGGACTCCGAACCCCATTGAAATCAATGGAGACCCAGACTTTTAGGTACAAAAAATGTTGTAAAATAGTCCTGGAAGGTCCTAGAGGTCTGCAAAAGGAAGGAAATGTGGGTAAGGGTGGGACAAGTGACCTACAAAGAAATGGGGACATTTAAATATTTTTAAAAAAATAAAAACATAAAAAATGCAAAAATGGAGATCATCTTCAAAATGGGTCTGAAAAGTATTAATTAACATTAGAGGCCATAGAACTGTTCTAAAATCATCTTCAAACTGTGTCAAAAAAGTATAAATAAGCCGGGAGTACCCATATCACTGTTCTGCAAAATGTGTGTATCACTTTAAATGAAACCGGGAATCAGTGCACATCTCTTCTGCACAATTATTTCAAGTCTATGTGTCACTTTAAATCAAACCGTCAATCATTGCACATCTGTGATTCACAATTCTTTTTAAAGTCTGTGTCACTTTAAATGAAACCGTCAATCATTGCACATCTGCTATTCACACACATGTGTTCTGCACCAGAACAGATGTTATTCACACATTACATCTGTTCTGCACACATCTGAAAATAGTTTAGAACACTTTACCTAAAACCGGGGAGAAACCATACACATGCTCTTCAAACATCTGGATAGTGTGTTTGAAAATACAGCATAGACACACACACTGATATGATATCACTGTTCTGAAAACATCTGCAAAATGTGTGTGAAGAGCGCAACCATATGCATGCTCTTCTCTATGCTGTATTTTCAAACACACTATCCAGATGTTTGAAGAGCATGTGTATGGTTTCTCCCCGGTTTTAGGTAAAGAGTTCTAAACTATTTTCAGATGTGTGCAGAACAGATGTAATGTGTGAATAACATCTGTCCTGGTGCAGAACACATGTGTGTGAATAGCAGATGTGCAATGATTGACGGTTTCATTTAAAGTGACACAGACTTTAAAAAGAAGTGTGAATAACAGATGTGCAATGATTGACGGTTTGATTTAAAGTGACACACAGACTTGAAATAATTGTGCAGAAGAGATGTGCAATGATTGACGGTTTCGTTTAAAGTGAAACAGACTTTAAAAAGAAGTGTGAATAAAAGATGTGCAATGATTGACGGTTTGATTTAAAGTGACACACAGACTTGAAATAATTGTGCAGAAGAGATATGCACTGATTCCTGGTTTCATTTAAAGTGACACACACATTTTGCAGAACAGTGATATGGGTACTCCGGGCTTATTTATACTTTTTTGACACAGTTTGAAGATGATTTTAGAACAGTTCTATGGCCTCTAATGTTAATTAATACTTTTCAGACCCATTTTGAAGATGATCTCCATTTTTGCATTTTTTATGTTTTTATTTTTTTAAAAATATTTAAAGTTATTTCCCTGTCCCCATTTCTTTGTAGGGCACTTGTCCCACCCTTACCCACATTTTCCTTCCTTTTGCAGACCTCTAGGACCTTCCTGGGCTTTTTTACAGCATTTTTAAGATTTTTCATTAAAATTACCAGAACCCCGGACCCGAACCCGGACTTTTTTTGAAAAGTCCGGGTCCGGGTCCCGGACACCCCAAAGTTCGGTACGGACCCGAACTTTACAGTCCGGGTTCGCTCAACTCTAGTTACTACCACACCTTAAACTCACCCATTGGTATAGATACAAGTTATGTGGGCGGAGGAGCTCTATAATGATGGCAAACTTAAGAACCTAGAGGTCCTGCAAGAGGAATATAATATCCCTCACACCAAACTTTTCCAATTGCTATGTTTAAGACACTTTTTATTCACCTTCCCTTTCCCAAATATCCAGATCACATATAAAATCTAGAATTTCTATGAACAATCTCCTACGTCCTCTAAATGTATCTCGTTCTTTTATAACAACCTACAGGACAAACAAGCATTTTCAAGGACCCCCATCTATCCAAGCATGGAAAGAAGACTTTTATGCATCATGCACTACTTCTCAGTGGACCATGGCATTTCGCTATGCTTATGCCATATCCCACTGTGTTAACCATTGGGAACTCACACAAAAAATAACTTCCAGATGGTACCTCACCCCTTACCACATTGTCCAATTTTCCTCTGGTGGATCCCCTTTATGCTGGCGAGGATGTGGTGAGGTTGGTAACCTACTCCACATCTTCTGGACTGGTAAAAATCTACGTTGCTTCTGGCGGGTTGTGTTTCAGCTTCTCTCCAGTGTCTGTGGAATTCTCATAACTCCAGATCCGGCCTTGGCAATTCAAACCTTGACATCAACAAATTTCCTCCTGCTTATCAAAGTATAATCTCCAGCATCCTATTAGTGGCTAGACTTACTATCAGGAGACACTGGAGGGGAGAAATGATGGTGCCCACCCTGCCTGAAGCCAAAACCACCATCCAGACCCACTACTCATTTTAAAGATTACTAGCTATTAGAATGGCCTCTCTGCAGACCTTTGAAAGAGCTTGTCAATCTTAGTTAGGTTTTGAAAATAATTTATTGATGGCACTACTACCTAAGGAAATTGTATTATAGTGTGATGTATGTGGACACCTCTTGCCCTGCAAGGCAATCTGTGTATGTCTCATTTCCTTCTATGTTCCTGCAGTCACAGGTTACATATTATTGAAATAAATAAAAGATTTCCATGACTATCCATAGATTATTTCTAAAATGACAATTCGGGTTGTCATCTCCCGATCTGACCCCCTTAGACTTTTATCTTTGGGGTCATCTGAAGGCAATTGTCTATGCTGTGAAGATACGAGATGTGCAGCACCTGAAACTATGGATACTGGAAGCCTGTGCTAGCATTTCTCCTGCGGTGTTGTGATCAGTGTGTGAAGAGTGGGAGAAGAGGGTTGCATTGACAATCCAACACAATGGGCAGCACATTGAACACATTTTATAAGTGGTCAGAAACTTGTAAATAACTCATGAAAGAATAAAGTTACGTTAAAACCAACACACCATTGTTTTTCTTGTGAAATTCCCAGTAAGTTTGATGTGCACATGACCCTCTTCCTATTGAAAAAACAAAAGTTGGATTCAAAATGGCCAACTTCAAAATGGCCGCCATGGTCACCACCCATCTTGAAAAGTTGCCCCCTCACATATGTTAATGTGCCACAAACAGGAAGTTAATATCACCAACCATTCCCATTTTATTAAGGTGTATCCATATAAATGGCCCACCCTGTATATTGATGACACCTTAGAATGAAACTTTAACCAATTTACTAACTATATACCCCCCATATCTTTTTTGCTTTTAAAGAAAATTGGCACAAATCTTTCCTTGTGTTAATTGATGCACTTCTAATGCCCTTACCATCCACTCTTTCCCATATACAGTGCCTTGAAAAAGTAGGCATACCCCTTGACATTTTCCACATTTTGTCATGTTACAACCAAAAATGTAAATGTATTTTATTGGGATTCTATGTGACAGACCAACACAAAGTGGCACATAATTGTGAAGTGGAAGGGAAATGATAATTGGTTTTCAAAATGTTTTACAACTAAATATCTGAAAAGTGTGGCATGCATTTGTATTCAGCCCCCTGATTCCATACTTTTGTAGAACCACCTTTCACCGCAATTACAGCTGCAAGCCTTTTTGGTTATGTTTCTACCAGCTTTGCACATCTAGAGAGTGAATTTTTTGCCCATTCTTCTTTGCAGCTTTTTTTGCAAAAAGTTAGATTTTTAGATTGTTATGTTAGATTGGATGGAGAGTGTCTGTGAACAGTCATTTTCAAGTCTTGCCACAGATTCTCAATTGGATTTGGGTCTGGACTTTGACTGAGCCATTCTAACACATGGATATGCTTTGATCTAAACCATCCCATTGTAGCTCTGGCTGTATGTTTAGGGTCATTGTTCTGCTGAAAGGTGAACCTCCGCCCCAGTCTCAAGTCTTTTGCAGACTCTAACAGGTTTTCTTCTTAGATTGCCCTGTAATTGGCTCCATTCATCTCCCCATCAACTCTGACCAGCATCCCTTTCCCTGCTGATGAAAAGCATCCCCACAACATGATGCTGTCACCACAATGTTTCACAGTGGGGATAGTGTGTTCAGGGTGATGTGCAGTGTTAGTTTCGCCCACACATAGCATTCTGTTTTTAGGCCAAAAAGTTCAATTTTGGTCTCATCTGACCAGAGCACCTTCTTCCACATGTTTACTGTGTCCCCCACATGGCTTCTAGCAAACTGCAAATGGGACTTCTTATGGCTTTCTTTCAACACTGGCTTTCTTCTTGGCACGCTTCCATAAAGGCCAGATTTGTGGAGTGCATGACTAATAGTTGTCCCGTGGACAGATTCTCCCACCTGAGCTGTGGATCTCTGCAGAGTTACCATGGGCCTCTTGACTGCTTCTCTGATTAATGCTTCCCTTGCCCGGCCTAACAGTTTAGGTGGACAGACATGTCTTGGTAAGTTTGCAGTTGTGCCATACTCTTTCCATTTTCGGATGGTGGATTAAACAGTGTTCCGTAAGATGTTCAAAGCTTGGGATATTTTTTTATAACCTAACCCTTCTTTAAACTTCTCCACAACTTTATCCCTGACATGTCTGGTGTGTTCCTTAGCCTTCATGATGCTGTTTGTTCACTAAGGTTCTCTAACAAACCTCACAGAGGGCTTCACAGAACAGCTGTATTTATGCTAAGATTAACTTACACACAGGTGAACTCTATTTACTAATTAGGTGACTTCTGAAGGTAATTGGTTCCACTAGCCTTTAATTAGGGGTATCAGGGGCTAAATACAAATGCACGCCCCACTTTTCAGATATTTATTTGTAAAAAGTTTTGAAAAACATTTATCATTATATCATTCTTCACTTTTCAGATATTTTTTTGTAAAACGTTTTGAAAACCATTTATCATTCTCCTTCCACTTCACAATTATGTGCCACTTTGTGTTGGTCTATCACAGGGGTATGCAATTAGCGGACCTCCAGCTGTTGCAGAACTACAAGTCCCATGAGGCATAGCAAGACTCTGACAGCCACAAGCATGACACCCAGAGGAAGAGGCATGATGGGATTTGTAGTTTTGCAACAGCTGGAGGTCCGCTAATTGCATATCCCTGGTCTATCACATAAAATCCCAATAAAATACATTTACGTTTTTGCTTGTAATTTGACAAAATATGGAAAATGTCAAGGGGTATGAATACTTTTTCAAGGCACTGTAATACATATCATCTCCTTTACTTATCTTGGTATAGAGTTTTCCTCTAAATCTGATGAATACATTACTCAGTACTGGATTCCACTAATGGTATTCATGCTGGATATCTCTAAATGGTTACAATTCTAGTAAAAGTTGCATTTGCCTGTGGTAGGTCGGTATTAACTTATTAAAAATGGTTCCTATGCCTAATTTTTTTCCTTATATACTGTAAAAGTCTAGCAGTGTTAGCCACCCAGGAGGCTCTGGAGTGTTGTAAAGCTGTGGGTTAGAGAAAGTTTTTGCTGTCATTGAATCAGGCTAAAGCTTTAGATAGGATGAATCGTGTTTACTAGTGGCTATCCCTTGGCAAGTATAACCCGGAGGGTAGCTTTATCGATTGGTTCCAGTGATCTCCTCTGAGTAGAGCTCAGTAGTGCTAGGGCCTCTATTGAGAACAGAGTTACACAATTCTTCTTCAGTGAATGTCAAATGGGGCATCTATAAATTTGTGTAAAAATGCAAGAAGGCCAAAAGATTATCTCCCATGGCTTTCACAATATCCTCTTGGTCTGTCCAAACAATCAAAAAGAGGCATTAGAAAAACTTCCCCTCAGGGTATTTTCATTGCTACACATCCGCATGTTTACATGTAATAAGGTGAAAAAATGTGAAAAGATGTCAATTTATACAATACCCTGTTTATCTAGAACAGTGGTTCTTGACTCTTGTCCTCGGGACCCACTAACAGGCCAGGTTTGCAAGATAACTGAAATACATCACAGGTGATATCATTTGCTGCTCAGTGATTGCAGTATTCTAGTCTGCATCTCCCCAAGGTAATACTTAAAATCTGGCCTGTTAGTGGGTCCTGAGGACAAGAGTTGAGAACCACTGATCTAGAAAAACATCCAAAACAATAACAAAATCTCCCACTACTAGCAACATGCCTTCTGTTTTTGTCAAGGCTGTCGAAAAATTGTATCTAGTTGTGAGCTAGAGAAAGGAGGTGATATGTAAACATTCTTTATAGTGAATGTGATGTTGTGAATAGAGTTGAGCGAACACCTGGAAGTTCGGGTTCTGCTGGTCCGTCCGAACTTCGGGACAAAGTCCGGGTCCGGGTCCGGACGGAACCCGAACGATCGCACGGACAACGAACCCCATTGAAATCAATGGGGACCCGAACTTTTAGGCACAAAAATGGCTGTAGGAAAGTCCTGGAAAGCCCCAGAGGGCTGCAAAAGGAAGTAAAATGGGGGTAAGGGTAGGGCAAGTGCCCTACAAAAAAATGGGGACAGGGAAATAACTGTAAATATTTTTAAAAAAATAAAAACATAAAAAAAGCAAAAATGGAGGTGAATGTGGATCATCTTCAAACTGTGTCTGAAAAGTATTAATTAACGGTAGAAGCCATATAACTGTTCTAAAATCATCTTCAAACTAGGGCAAGTGCCCTACAAATAAATGGGGATAGGGA
>BLSH010330940.1:132011-150730 GCA_018402905.1 Glandirana rugosa | reverse complement strand
ATATAAGACATGATTGAGGGACTAGGAATTCTAATCCCTACCACAAGTTCAAACCTAGCTGGTGGGCAAGCTAGGCTTGTAGCCCCAAACGAACAAGCCCATTAGGGTTTGTAATACCCCGTAAGCGTCGTGGAATCGTACGGGGTATTACAAAATTTTACCGCTGTCTTACGGCGGGTGACTAACCGGTTTCGTACGTGTACTAGACGTACGAAACCGGTTATTCGCCCGCCGGACGACACTCTCGAAACTGACCGATTTCCGTCTTACGCCTTTCCGTCATGAGGGGGGGGGAATGATGGGGTGAGGGAGAAAGAAAATAAAAATAAAGAACCCGAACGATTTTTGAAATGTCCGGGTCCGGGTCCGTGCCACGGACACCCAAAAGTTCGGTACGGACCCGAACGTTACAGTCCGGGTTCGCTCAACACTAGTAACAACAACAAAATCCACTTAGTGGCAACTGGATGGATCCTATTAAAAGCGGTAGTGCCAAATGTAAACAGTAAAGAAAATAAAAATAAAAGAAAGAGGGAGTGGGGTAGTAAGGGGGGGGGAGTACTGCCTTTCCGCATTCTGCCTTTAGCCAGTCAAAGCTCTCACAGCAGGCCGCCCGCTTATTGGCCAAAGCATGCAGATCATGTGCATGCTTTGGCCAATCAGTGGGCGGCATTCTGTCGCCATTTTAAAACATTATGGGGCATGCTAAGGTGCTGCGAATGCCCCATAATGTTTGGGATTACCCGAACAAGCAAACCCCGATGTTCGGATCGAACGGGTGGTCGATCCAAACTTGAACACCATCCCTAATCTTAAGGATCAGGGAGTTAGTACAGAATATATAGTCTATCCTCATTAAAGTGTTGTGCGGGTGGAAAAAGAAGGTATATTCTTTGCCTACTGGGTTGTGGAGTCTCCAGACATCTGTGAGGTTAAGCGGGCTTATTGTGGAAGTGAAAAGAGTTGGTGCAGGGTTTAATGGAGGTGTGTTGATCTTCTTAGAGGAAGCTCTATCCTCCAATGGATGTAAAATATCATTGAAGTCCCCTCCAATAATATGGGGGATATGTGGATGCTTCAGCAGTGAGACTGAGATGTTACCTGTTTCCCTGGCTGTTAGGGGAATAGACATTAGTTATTAATAAATCTTTGTTAGCACATTGGATATGGGCAGTAATCAATCTACCCTGGATTCGGATGGAGTAGACTGAAATCAGTTTGTGGGGAAGATTTTTATGAAGCAAGATAATCACACCTGCTTTATGCCCAACCGCTGCAGAGCTGATTACTGAGCCTACCCACAGTTTTTGCATATGGTAAAAGTAATGTGTGGAGAGATGCGTTTCCTGGAGGAGGGCAATGTGGGCCTTGAGTCTTTTGAGGTGTCGTAAGACCTTTTGATGGGGGACCCTTTACATTCCATGAAATTACGTTCATCTAACGGAATTGGGAGGTGTCCGTTATGGTGGCTGAGGTTGAAAGATGATACTTGTCTGGCAAGTAGCTTGTATGAAGAAGGTGTAACTGGCTAATGAAGGGTGGACAAAGTGTATCAATGTCGGATCAGGTGAGGGAAAGGTGTAGGTCTGTGGAGTGGTAGGAAAGAGTAAGGACAGCAGACCATGAGAGAAAGGAAAAAATAACCAGCTAGCTAAGAACTTCTCTTCTTTCCGCATGAGTAATCTGTGTGAGTAGCTCCCATAGGGTGCCTCATGGGAATGAATAGGTGAACCTGTGGTGGCCTGGACAGTTCATTAGAGATTAACCAGCAGCTCCTTGCATAGGAAAGAGGAGATGTGGGCTAGCCAGACAGTCAGGACATAGAAATGCACAGGGTTCAGCCCCCTTGGAACATTAACATGGCAAAAAGTTATTACTAAGGGAACCGGGTCCCATAAACGCAAATATCAAATGCTGAGAACATTTACAAGCTGTAAAAACATTGGGAGAAAAAGGATTAGTAACAGTCCTTATGTTTGTGAGTATGACGAGGAGAAGAGCAGTCGGCGATGTGTTTCCTGGTTCGCGGAGTTAGAGTATTTTAGGCGTTTAAGGGAGTCCTTTCTTGGACTCCTTTGATCCAGTTGTATGGTGGCTGTCAGTGAGACACTGGGTTGGCTCAGAGACGCGGAGCCCTGGAGTGAGTGAAGAAAAAGTTCCGCTTCTGTGGGTTCATGAAATGTGAGTTGGTCGCCATTGGGAGCCTTAAGGCGAAGCACGGCAGGATAGGCCAGGGAGAATTTTATGTGCGCACAGACGTTTTGGAAGGCTTTTCTCTTTTTTGAGACGTCAATAGAATAGTCTGCAAAGATTAGGATTTTGACGCCATCAATCTGTAAGGATCTTGACTGGCCAAATCTGTGAAGTATATTCGTTTTGTCCATGTAATTTAGAAATCTGGCTATGATGGTGCCTGGGGAGGTGCGTTCAGGGTTATATGGACCCACGCGGTGGGCTCTTTCCAGCATGACGGGAGATGTGAGGACTAGTGCTTCCAGCATGCTTCGGACAATGAAGTCGGATACATTTTGGCTCTGGATCAATTCTGGGATGCCCATGATGTGCAAATTGTTGAGTCTCGAGCGATTTTCCAGGTCCTCGAGTTTTTGTAAAATAAACTGGTTGGTTTTAGCCTGAGAATGCTCTGTAACCTGCATTTGGTAGACTTCATCCTCAAGGTTAGATATGCGGTGTTCAGTTTCATTCAGCCTGGTTGAATGTTCTTTAAGTTCTCTATGGATGTGAGCAATACTGGCAGTGATTGCCTTTTCAACTGTGGCTTCTATTGTGGGAGTGAGGAGCGCCGCAACTGCACTATGCGCTTGGTGTCAATGTCCCCTTGGTGGTGAGAGGGGGCATTTGGGGCATGACCTACCTCCATCCCATGGTCCTCAGGTTCTGGCATGTGGGCCTTATGTCCCCCTGTATTGATGAGGGTTGCTGGCAAGCTGGCCGGGGCTGCGGAGCTGCTGGCCTGCGCAACTGATGATTAGGCCGAAGCCGAGGCCTCAATTTCGGGCTGCGACGGCAGTAAGATGCAGTGATTTGGCCGAGTTTATAGGCAGTTTTAGAGGCAGCACGGTGGGAGCTTAGCTGAAGGACAGCTACTCCATGCGGCACCGGAACCGGAAGTCCAGGTGTTAACTCTTTTAAGCCTAGTTTGCTGGAAACCTGGGGAATCATGCTGGCTGGAGGAGACTGTTGCAAGACGTCTTTTTATATTAAGCACATATTGATCTTCTTATCTATGGGGGATAAACTTCATCTGGTAAGAGTCTAAACTGTTTTTCTGGATGGATGAGTCATGTGCAGAAACACTTGCTGCAGTTGTGGCCTGTCCATAAGTTGCACATGGGCACCTCCCCCCTAATCCATGCGCCTAGCCCCTAATCTACATACAGGGCACTGGACGTATGGATTTCAATGGGGTTTTTTTTGAAGCACATGATTTGAGCCTGAGGCTCTAATTGGTTTCAAAAAAGGGTGGGATCAGGGCACAGAGCACTGCACCCTGAGCCCTCCCAGTTATGTGACAATAGCAAATTAATATTCACTATTGTCTTCCTGATTCTCATCCCAGCCAATCAGGAAGCGGGTCCTGGGACCCGACTGGCCAGGGAGTCTTAGGACTCCCAGCCAATCAGGTCTCAGGATCCACTTCCTGTTTGGCCGGGAGGAGAAGCAATGACCCCTGCTCTTCTCAAGTTTCACAAGCTGGAGCGAGGAGCAGCAGCTCTACCACAGATCCTCGGTATCCTAAGGTAAGGAGGCCTCTAATTGCTGCCTTCCCATCCATCTCCCACAGGGGCAGGGGTGTGGGATTGCCGCCTTCCCATCTATTTCCCACAGGGGTGGGGATCACTGCCTTCCTGTCCATCTCCCGTTGGGACGGTGGCATTTGTTTGGGCCCCCCCCCAAAAAGAAATTGAGCACCAGCCACCACTGACTTACATTTTGCACCTAGAAAATATTCCATGGACTTTGCACTTGATAAATATTGTAAAAAATATTTTTGCACTATTCATTTGCAAATTTATGTATGGTTTATATTGATTGTATATATGTGTTTACACAAGCACTGGCACTTTTTGGATAACAATTTATTGTTTAGAAATTTTAAAGGGGAAGCACACCTATTATTTTTAAATATTTATAGAATTTTGTATTCTAAACATGCAGTGCGCTACACCTTACGAGACGCAAAGCACAATATTTTCTTTTTATAAACAAATAAACATAAAGATTTTTCTTTTTAATTCTGTTGCAAACATATTGTAAATGTTTCCTGCTTATTTAACCTCCCTGGCGGTATTTCCGAGTGTGGCTCGGGGTGGAATTTCAGTACCATTAGCGATAACCCCGAGCCACACTGCTTTGCAATGCTGGATCCAAGGCAGCGTTACTCACTTTGTCCCCTGGATCCAGCGATGTCCCCCGCCACGTCAGCGGGCTGTGTCCTCCGCCCGATGCCTCTGTGTGTCTGGCTCTGTTCCCTGCGAGCTTTGCATCGCTGTATGATTACATTACAGGCAGTCCCCTAGTTACAAACATCTGACTTATGAACGACTCCTACTTTCAAACGAAGAGAGACAACAGGAAGTGAGAGGAAATCTGCCGCTAGGAAGGGAAATTGACTCCTCTAAGAGTTATTATGGGAAAAAGGTGTCTCCACTGAAGCTTTATCACCAATCCTTGTTTCCGCAACAACCCAAATTTTTCAAAATCCAATTATCATTGGGACAGGAAGTGAGGTGAAATCTTCTGAACAGAAACATAGACAGCAAAACAAACATTACAGGGGGGTTACCCCTTCCCTATGCTATCCAAAAAGCATAAAAATATTTTTTTTGGCTGAAGCTATACTTAAAAAATGTACCTGTTCCGACTTACAAACAAATTCAACTTAAGAACAAACCTACAGTCCCTATCTTGTTTGTAACTCGGGGACCGCCTGTACTGTATGAAATTATTTCACATCCCCTTTGTCCCTAGTGGTTTGCCCAGTGCCCTGCATGCACTTTTATATTATATATGTCATTCTTTCTGCCTTGAAAATTGAGAATGTCCTTGGCAACCAAAAAGTGTCCCTTTACATCAAAAGTGGTTTTTGATCAGCTAGAAAACAGCGATAGTAAATAAGAATCACTTGCAGAATTGAGTGATACTGATTTTTGGGGAAATTTATCATCAGACACTGAAAGTGACGACAAAGACAATTCTGCAACTGAGCAAATTTCAGTGTTTTTGGTTTGATTACATTATTGAATAAATTTTATTACTATTATGTTATTATTTTTGATAATTATTTTTAGTTATTTATTATATTATAATTTATGATTTCATGTTTCAAACTTTATCATACCTAGGATGTCTACTAGACTCTTGTTTGGACAGATTTAAGTGAGTTATTCCTAAGAATTACAGGCCTAAAATATAAAACGCCAAATTTCCATGCAAAATAATGTACCGCTTTCAGCACCAAAAATCTGAAGTAATCATACTGCCAGGGAGGTTAAAGTAGAACTATAGCCTGACTCGAGAGTGGTAATAGACATTTTTTTAGTTTATTAGGTTCTGGAGTAACTAAATGTGAGACCTGTTTAGACACACTGAAGCCTTTAGCTGTAGTTTGGAACTTTCAAAATGTTATTTTCACTTAGTTAATTGAAGCTACCCATGCATACAGAAAAAATACATTAATGCCCAAACAGTAGAACTTACTTAAATGATCTAAAACCAGTTATTTTCCAATCAAACTAAATTTGCGTCCTTTTTTTCCCCACAAACAGGGCTTTCTTTTGCTGATATTTGATCACCTCTGCGTCATTTCTGATGACCGCTATCAACAAAAAAAAAAGCGACAACTTCGCAAAAAAAAAAAAACAATATTTCTTACTTTTTGCTAAAATACGTATCCAAAAAAATATATATAAAAAACAAATGTATTCATCAGTTTTGGCCGATTTATATTCTTACTCATATTTTTGGTAAAAAAAAACAACGCAATTTGCGTTTATTGATTGGTTTTTGCAAAAGTTGCCGTGTTTACAAACCATGAGAATTAATTTCTGGCATTTTTACCATTTTTTTTTACTAGTAATGGCGGCGATCTGCAATTTTTATCAGGACTGCAATATTGCAGCGGATATGTCTGACATTTTTGTCACTTTTTGGGACCAATGATATTTATACAGCGATCAGAAATTTAAATATCCACTGATTACTGTGTAAATGTCCTTGAGATGTCCAGGGAAGGGGTTTAGCTGCAGGGGCTGATATAGGGGTTAACTGTGTTCCTTGGCGTGCTCTAAATGTGAGCGGGCTGGGCCAGGAACATAAGAGATCTAACTGATCCCAGTGACAGGGATCAGTAGATCTCTTATATGCTGCCTGACAGATCAGAGAACATCGGGGGTTCCCAGTTTTTCTTGTACTCCAGGCAATTGCAGCTCGCCAGAGGTGATCGAGCCATGGCCAGAATTCTGTAGAGTGTGGCGGGGAAGAGAGGGCGCCGGCGGGCAAGAGAGGGCATGTGTGAGCCGCCGTTTATAGATGGTGATTCGCGTAACGCTGCCACTCTGCAACAGTAAAAGTGCGTGAGTCGGTCGGGAACAGATTAATAATATTTATTTTGGTCATTTCATGTGTAAAATAAAATATTTTGATTTGATCCAAAATGTATGTATTTTGGGACATTGCCACTCAATGTGTACCATAGAATCTTCTTGACCACAATTTCTAAAACATTTAGAATAGACTTGCCAATTTATTTTAGCTATTCTCAATGGAACCATGTACCATCGCAATGGATTTTTGTAATTAGATTCCACCAACAACATATTTATCGATATTGCAGAGAGATTATTGATTGTTTTATATCATTCTGAGATTTCCCACCGCCCCTGCCATTGAAATAAAAGGGCGCTGCTTTCAAAGTGCCTTAAAAGCACGTTGAAAGCAGTGCTAAGTGGGTGCTTTTAACCCCTTTTTAACTCTTTCTGGGGGGATAAAAGCACCCCTCTAGTTTTGTCAAAGAGGCGCTTTAACAGCGGTAAAGTGCCGCTAAAACTAGCAGCGCTTTCCCGCTACCACCCCCACCGCCCCAATGTGAAATTAGCCTAAGAATAAAGTAATCAGGTTGTATCGAGACAGTTCTGAAGATGGTAGTTGTAATAAGGATTAATAATAATCCAGTGAGTATAATTTATTCCCAGCGAAAGAGTTTATAATACGTGACAAACCTTTATTCTCCCACCACCGAAATAGTTCAGAGGATAATCCAGGTATAAATTCAGGATTATTAAACAAAAGGGGATAAAGGTGTATGGTGAACAAATATGTTTCCTTATTCGACATCTATCCCAAAGTGATAAAGAGAATGAAAGATTAGGACGTAAGATTGGGGGCCTTAATTTGCTACGAATCCATATCAAAGCTGCAATCGAACCATTAGAGCATGCAAGGGCCTCCATGTCAACCCAGTGTGGAGTTGGACCAGGAATTGTAGTGACTGCCAGTTGGGGTATCTGAGCTGCTTGAGAGAGATATAAAATTCTTAATAAGATATTTGTCTTGATTGATGAAATCTTTCCAAACCAAGAAAGATTTGGCCTTGACAATTTATTTATATCTTCTGAAAGCCTAAACATAGGAGGATAATTTGCTAACTAGAAAGTATGTATGGCAGAGGTCAACTGAATTCTTAGATAAGAAAGAGAATGAGTGGCCCATTGAAAATTCATAAGTTCCCCTTTTCGGGCAGAATTTCACTTTTCATAATAAATAAAGGCACTTTCCAATGCCATTACTGGCCCAGCCACCCCAGTGTGCTTTTCTCTTATTTACCTTATCCACAGGATATTTAGAATCGTGTTAGTCTTGTTGTATCTTTGAATGGATTTTCAGATTCCATCACTTTCTGTAGCTTGTATCAGCATTCACTTCTTGTTAGGTCATCTCCCAGAAGCCTTCCCTTCCTTTTTGCATCACAGAAGAGGGTGTGATAGGGCATGTTCACCACTCTGGACCACACCTCCCTTATTACTATACTACCTTCCACCCATTTCCTATACAATCTGATTGTACAATCCCCTTTAGATCTCCCATCAGCTATGTAGTGCAAGGGCCTGTTTGATTTGATACTCATTGAATGGATTGTTCAGATGTGTCCTCTATCCCATAGTAACAGAGGTACATTACTGGTATATTGGTACATATGGGAGCTGGATTTTAGAAAAAAAAAAGGTGAACTTAGCCTTTAAGTAATGTAACCGTAGATTCAGAGAGATTGAGGATTAAAGCAATAGATTTATTTTTATTTACCATCTGTCCTGATAATCGTGAAAATCAGGATAAAAGTTTCGTTAGGTTAGGTATTGTTGTATGAGGGGAAGTAATATACATTAAAACATCATCTGCAAATAATGTGCATTTATGTTCGTATTGTTGACAATGAATGCCTTTAATATTTGGATGAGCACATATAGCTATAGCAAGTAGTTCTATTGCAATCACAAATAGAAGGGGTGATAGAGGACAAACGTGTCTTGTACCACATTGTATATTTATGGAGTCTGATTTATAGCCCTTAAGAAGAATATGTGCAGTGGGAGTGTGGTATAGAGCTCATAGAATGCACAAGAAAATAGGGCCAAATTGCATAGTTTTTAACCACTTCCCGAATGTGTCACGTACATTTACTGCTGCACTGTGGCAGCCCTACGCGATTCGCTGTATGTAGACAGCGATTCGTGCAGCCGCAGTTGCGGGCAGAAGTGCCACTGGCGGAGCGCTCTGGTGCCCGCTGAATGCTGCGTGAGTGTGGCCGCGGGCTGGGTGGACTCTAGTCCGCTGGTGACCCATGTTTGCCTAATACAGAGGCAGAACAGGGAACCACCAATGTAAACACAGTGGTTTCCCATTCTGTCAGGGGACATGACAGTGTTCTACTGATCCCTGTAAATGGGATCAGTTAGATTTGCCATGTCCCTGCCAGCCCAGCCCCCAGACAGTTAGAACACATTGAGGGAGCACAGTTAACCCCTTGATTGCCCCTACAGTTTAACCCCTTCCCTGCCACTGACATTTATACCGTAATCAGTGGCTATTTTTAGCTCTGATGACTCTATAAATGTCAATGGTCCCAAAAAAGTGCCAAAAGTTTCCGATCTGTCCGCCGCAATATCACAGTCCTGATAAAAATTGCAGATCACCGCCATTACCAGTAGAAAAAAAAAAGAAAAACCCTAAATCAATTCTCATAGTTTGTAGATGCCATAACTTTTGCGCAAACCATCAAAAAACGCTTTTTGAAATTTCATTTACCAAAAATATGTAGAAGAATACATTTTGGCCCAAACTGATGAATACATTTGTTTTTTTTTTGGATATGTATTATAGTAAAAAGTAAAAAATATTGTTTTTTTTTTTCAAAATTGTTGCTATTTCTTCGTTTATAGCACAAAAATAAAAACTACAGAGGTGACCAAATACCACCAAAAGAAAGCTCTATTTGTGATAAAAAAGGGACATCAATTTTGTTTGAGTACAACATTGCACTACTGCACAATTGTCAGTTAAAGTGACGCAGTACCGAATCGCAAAAATTGCTCTGGTCAGGAAGGGGGTAAATCCTTCTGTGGCTGAAGTGGTTAACACTGTGAACAAATAATCTCATGACAAAATATGAAAGGCCTTGTGAAGGTCTAATGAAAATAACATAGCGTGTCAAATTAATGAGGAGTCCCAATGTGAATGGACAGCTGTGATAAGGTTTAAGGATCATCCTCAGTGACCCAGAGGACTCTCATGCCTCATTAAACTTACGCTGCATGGGCTCCCTGATTCTGCAAAGCCTGCAAAAAAGACCATAGGGTTTGTGGTATCAAGGAGAGGATCATTACTGGCTGGCAACCCTTCTTGTTACAAGGGTAAAGTTGCAGAGCTCATCCTGACTTTGCAGAGGGAGCAGAGGATGAAACATCTTCAGGATACCTTGAAGAAAAGGTTGTGCAACACCTTTCCAGACCCTGGGAGGTTACCATTTTCTGGTGCTGGACAACATGTTTCTGAGACTTCCTTCGGTCAGAGGAACAGCGGTGGAGAAGGTGGCTGGCTGACCGATGCCTTTTAACAATTCTTCAGTCCTCTGGCTCAGGGTTCAAGCAACCATCCTTAGCTTCTGCATTATATTGTGAAGGAATATGTAGGGGCAAGAGCAGACTTGGAGACCTTTCCAACTGATCATCCACTGAGTTATTGGGTCTTAAGGATGGACCACTGGCCGGAACTTGCTCAATATGCAATCAAGCTATTGGCTGTCCTGCATCCAGCATGCTTTCTGAATGGACATTCAGTGCTGCTGGAGGGTTTGTAACAGATCAAAGAGTGCGCCTGTCTACAGACTCAGTTGATAGGCTCACATTTATGAAAATGAATCAGTCCTGGATCAGCAGCTATCAAGACCCTGATGCTGATGCAACTGATTGAATTTGCTAGGGATCTGGGATCCCTTGAAGACTGCCTATACTGCCTATCCTATTCCTTATGAATCCTGATGATGCTAACTTCCAACAATATTTTGGGTTTAGGGCACCACCAACACCCAAGGCCCAATTTTTCTGCACCTGTTTGCCTGGGGCATGTCATGACAATTTTTAAAACAAAATAACAACAGCTGGCCCGTTCCTGCACCCAACAAAAGTAAGTGTGAGGGGTTACAGTGTTCTGGCAGCACCAACACCCAATGCCCAATTTTTCTGCACCTGTTTGCCTGGGACATGTCATGACATTTTTTAAAATAAATTACAACAGCAGGGCCCGTTCCTGCACCCAATAAGAGTAATTGTGAGGGGTTACAGTGTTCTGGCACCACCAACACCCAAGGCCCTATTTTTCTGCACCTGTTTGACTGGGGCATGTTATGACAATTTTTAAAATAAATTAAAACAGTAGGGCCCGTTCCTGCACCCAACAAGAGAAACTGTGAGGGGTTACAGTGTTCTGCCACCACCAACACTCAAGCCCCAATTTTTATGCACCAGTTTGACTGCGGCATGTCATTACAATTTTGTAGAGCCAGTACCCATAGTATATGTAATATAGTTCAGACTATATGGTTCAGTCAGTGTAGTATATATAACACAGTGTATAGAAGTGGTTAAGGGGAACCCTATGACAGAATTAGGAAAAAACTGCATGGAGTCCCCCCAAAATCCAAACCAGGCCCTTCGGGCTTGGTGTGGATTTTAAGGGGAACCCCACGCCAAAATTAAAAAAGAAATTGGGTGGGGATCCCCCCAAAATCCAAACCAGACCTTTTGGGTCTGGTATGGATTTTAAGGGGAACCCCTTGCCAAATGTAATAAAATAATGGCGAGGGGGTCCCCCCAAAATCTATACCAGACCCTTATCCAAGCCTGGCAGGGCAGGAGGGGGGCAAGCGAGCACCGCCTCCAAACTGTACCAGGCCACATGCCCTCAAAATGGGGAGGCTGCTTTGGGGCCCCCCAAAGCACCTTGTCCCCATATTGATGGGGACAAGGGCCTCTTCCCCATAACCCTGGCTGGTTGTTGTGGGGGTATGTGGGCAGGGGGCTTATCGGAATCTGAAAGCCCCCTTTAATAAGGAGGACCCCAGATTCCAGCCCCCTACATGAATGAGTAATTGTACATTGTACCCCTACCCAGTCACCAAAAAAGGAGTGTAGCAATGTTACAAAAACAGTAGACAGTTTTTGACAAGTTCTTTATTAAAAATGTCTTCTTCTTCTTTCTTCCTCCGATCTTCCTCTATCTTCTTCCCTGCTTCCTCTTCTGGTATTCTGCTTTTTCTTTCAGTCTTTCTTCGCTTCTTCCTTCCTCTCGTTGTCATCTGCATTTTCTTCTTTTTTCTCTGCCGCCACTGCCGTGCCATCCAGAGGCGTCTCCCAGAATGGGCGGTTTGACTGTTATGTTATAGGTAAGGGAGGGGCCACCCAGTAATGTAACTGAGTGACCCTGCCCCTTTCTGATGTCATATGATGTGAGAGGGGACGGGGTCACCCATTTACATCCCTGGGTGGCCCCGTCCTTACCTATAAAATAACTGTCTAACTGAAGAGTGCCCGCTCGGGGAGTCATCTCTGGATGGCACAGCAGCCGTGGCAGAGAAAAAAGAAGAAGAAGAAGATGACGAGAGGAAGGAAGAAGCAGAGGAATACTGAAAGAAGAAGCAGAAGACCATAAGAAGAAGCGGGGAAGAAGATGGAGGAAGATCAGAGGAAGAAAAAAGACATTTTAAATAAAGGACTTGTAAAAAACTTTCTACTTTTTTTTGTAACAATGCTACACTCCTTTTTTGGTGAATGGGTAGGGGTACAATGTACCCCATACTCATTCACATGGGGGGTGGGGATTTGGGTGCCCCCTTATTAAAGGGGGCTTCCAGATTCTAATAACCCCCTGCCCACAGACCTCCACAACCACCAGCAAGGATTGTGAGGATGAGGCCCTTCTCCCCATCAACATAGGGACAAGGTGCTTTGGCAGGATTCCAAAGCATCCTCCCCATGTTGAGGGCATGTGGCCTGGTGCGGTTCGGAGGGGGGGGCACTCACTCATCCCCCCATCTTGCCCTGTTAGGTTGCATGCTCAGATAAGGGTCTGGTATGGATTTTGGGGGACCCCCATACCATTTTGTTTTTTAAATTTGGCTTGGTTTCCCTTAAAATCCATACCAGACCTGGAGGGACCCCCAGACAAATTTTTAAGGTGATTTGTATCTATATTGCCAGGAGCCGGCAATACAGTACAGCCACAAGTGATTTTAAATGACAATTTTTCCTTTTCAAATGTCATTTTGCAGTGGCACTGTTCTAAACATCACACAGATGCGCCACTTTACAGGCATAGTAAGGGGACTCCCCAGGCACAATATTTAAAGGAATATTTCATATTTTTTCACTTTAATCATTAAAATCACTGCTCCTGGAAAAAGATCAATTTTAAAACTTTTTTTTTGCATTGATACATGTCCCCTAGGGCAGGACCCACGTCCCCATACACTTTTTATGGCAATAACTTGTATATAAGCCTTTACAATTAGCACTTTTGATTTTTCATGTTCGAGTCCCATTGATTTTAATAGGGTTTGTGTGTTCGCACTAATTTTTTGCCTGTTCCCAAGTTCTGGTGCGAAACAATAGGGGGGGTGTTCGGCCCATCCCTATAAGCAATAAAGCTTTAAACAAAGTTTTTTTTATACCTAAATGTTATTAAATTTTACTATAGGAATAAGGAATTTTGTACTTTTTTAAAAGTTTTTTGCTGTTAATTGTTACTAAATTATATTTTGGCAGCAGCAGAACTTTAACGGTATTAAATGTCTTTTAAAGATAATGATTTCAGAGCCTGACAAAAGTGCTTATGCATTGGGATTGCAGTAAGAGAGTGAATAAGCAGCTACATTTCTTTTCTTCCCCTCTTTTTATTACTTGCCATTATATAGCAAGAAATAATTAAAGCCTCTATCTGGATTTTGTGGATCTAGGCTACTTCTAAGAACTGTTGAGATTGCATAATTGCACCTTTTCTAATTTATGCATGCAAAACAGTACAATTACCATGCCGAGGTCTACAACTAATTTAACATAATTAACATACTTTATTTAGCAGACTAATTTCTGCAGTTGTGAAAACAGTTGTGAAAACAAATATCAGAATACAATGTTAACAAGAGAAGCATAAATGTAATGTAACTGGAAAAATCTACCTAATATTCCCATGATGACTACAACAGACAATTAGGAAATCAGTAAATACTTGATCTTTTCCTAACAACTGCACCCTGTTTTGTTTGTCTTCTGTTGCTAATGAATTTGAAGTTGTAGCTATAAAGTTTGTTTACCAAAAATAATCAGCTTGGGGGCATGGCTGGCATGCAGAGAAGATGGCAGTTTAAGCCTGTAGCTCTGCACAGCGGCGGCAATCTGGGGCCTGCTACGGTGACAGGAAGAGCAAGAGGATGGTGGTTTTCAGCCCTAGACCTTCGGACAGTCATTCTGCAATGTCCAGTAAAAAGAAAGAGGGGAACCAGCTGGGTGGCATGGTGGATTTCTTCTCCCTGCCACTCCAATCCTGCAGCCAAGATGGTGGCGGCTATGCAACAGGAACATAATATGGGCAGCCTCTGGGAAATAGCATTATGCAACAGTAGGGCAAGGGGGGCACTGCCAAATCTCAGCACAGCAGTCCATTCTTGCAGACTTCCCCCAGCACATCCAATCCTACCAAAAGAGATAGAATCTGTCCCCTACCAGACAAGCCATAGAGGAGGTGAGTGTCTCAGATTTCTCGCTTGATGACACCAGAGAATTGCATGAATCCATCCTGGCTTTCCCTACTACTAATCAGCCAGTCCTGGACAAAACTCTCAAGACATGCTAGTTTATTTGAGAATCACCTTACACGTTGACATACTCTCCTTGCACAGCAAGTACATCATCTTCTGGATTCAATTTAAATTGTCTGATTTAGAAGACTGTTTACGCAGGAACAATGTCAAAATATGTGGACTTCCAGTATCGGTCAAACTGCAGGAGCTCCAGGCATATTTCTCAAATATTCTTAGAGTGGCATTGCCAGATTCCCCACCAGAAGAGCTGATCAGAGATCATATTCATAGGCTACCCAACCCTAAGCATGTTCCAGAAAACTTTCTCAGGGACACTATAGCCAGGATACATTTCTATCATACTAAAGAAAATCGGATGTCTTTAACCAGGAATTGCAATTGCCTCCCTGTTTGCCTAAGAGATTTGATGCTTTTTGTAGACCTCCCTAGTTATGCAGAGGAGAAAAAATGTTATGACCATTACCAAACTGCTCCATAACCACCAAATAACATATCGGCGGAACTTAAAGAGTATAAAGTAAAATACTGCGCCAAAGTGTCAAAAAACTTAAAAGTGTATAACTTGGTAGTCAAACCCTTATAATCAAATAATAAATATTATAAATATAAATAATATACCAGCTGCTGCTATAAATAAAATAAATACTTAAAAAGTTCACTTGTGTCCAAATTCAGTGATAGCAGCGCTTAATGGCAGTAAACATATACAGTGCAAATATAGCATAAATACTTTGTGCAACATAAAGCATGAAATAAAGTGCTAGTGCTGTGAAATACAAGTTCTTTCCAATGTGCAAGATATAACTTGTTGTCTTCTGTTACATCCTCCACCTCTGTTCACCACGTGCATAAAGAACACACTGGGGGCTCACCAGAACCATGGAATCAAACAGCCTGCTTGTATCACAATGTTAGCCAGAGGATCTCCTTCTCAACCTGCGTCCAGAGGGTAAACACCACAAGAGCTGTTGCTCTCCAACTCAGACAGCCATGGGGAATAAACCAAAAAGAGCCATCATAGTGTATCATTTAAAACAACCTTTCTTTATTTAAGCATAATATGCACTTACATTTGAAATACATTAGCAGTCGTTTGTGTACCATCTGTACATGAGTTTTACCGGTCAGCAGTTTCTCCTCCTCACTCCTCTGCGTGCCTGCTGCCAGTAACTCGATCCGCCTCAGGTCGCCGTGTGGCCACGATCTGACGTGTTTCGTCACTTCCGACTTGATGACAGGAGCCCCTGTGATCAAGTCGGAAGTGACGAAATGCATCAGGGGCGTGGCCGCATGGCGACCCAAGGCGAATCGAGTTACTGGCAGCAGGGACACAGAGGAGTGAGGAGGAGAAAGGCATACTACTACTGCTGACCGGTAAAACTCATGTACAGATTGTACAAAAACGACTGCTAATGTATTTTAAATGTAAGCGCATATTATGCTTAAATAAAGAAAGGTTGTTTTAAATGATACACTATGATGGCTCTTTTTGGTTTATTCCCCATGGCTGTCTGAGTTGGAGAACAACAGCTCTTGTGGTGTTTACCCTCTGGACGCAGATTGAGAAGGAGATCCTCTGGCTAACATTGTTATACAAGCAGGCTGTTTGATTCCATGGTTCTGGTGAGCCCCCAGTGTGTTCTTTATGCACGTGGTGAACAGAGGTGGAGGATGTAACAGAAGACAACAAGTTATATATTGCACCTTGGAAAGAACTTGTATTTCACAGCACTAGCACTTTATTTCATGTTTTATGTTGCACAAAGTATTTATGCTATATCGGCGGAACTACCCAGCCAAACTACTAATTGAATATGAAGGCAAGGCGATTCTGGTTACAACTGTAAGGTCTTGCACTTCTCAAAAAATGGTGGATTCTGGAAGATGGCTCCTTGTCGGTCCCTGACTCTCCATCACAACCTCCTAAATGGCAGAAGGAGGAAACGGGATGACCACTAGTAACTTCCCTTTCAAATGTTTACATAATCTGGCTCTGGTTGCTGTTTCAGTGCTATTACTGGTTGATCTCTGTTACCTATTTTGTTCTTACATCCCAAATTAGTGGATAAATATCTGCTCAGATTTGCTGCAAATCATCTTTTCTTATGTGCTGATTTTGTATGTTAATTTTTACTCAAAAAAACTTAGAGTTTCAAGTTTTTGTTTTCCTTTTCCTTCATCCCTTTTTGGACAAAGTGGATTGCAGTTGATTGCGCTAGTACTTTTGATCTTAGTGGATTCCCAGTATTCCGAATAAGTAGTCACTTGGAAAGAGACATTCTGCACTGTGCTGAACTTTACAATTTTAACATGCAATTTAACCACTTAAGGACTGGAAGGATTTATCCCCTTAATGACCAGGCCATTTTTTGCGATACGGCACTGTGTCGCTTTAACTGACAATTTCGCAGTTGTGCGACGTTGTACCCAAACAAAATGTATGTTCTTTTTTTCCCACAAGTAGAGCTTTCTTTTGGTGGTATTTGATCCCCTCTCTGGTTTTTATTTTTTGGGCTATAAACAAAAAAAAAAAAAAACAATTTTGAAAAAGCCCAATATTTTTTACTTTTTGCTATAATAAGTATCCAAAAAAAAAACACATTTCTTCATTAGTTTAGGCCAATATGTATTCTTCTACATATTTTTGGTAAAAAATTGCAATAAGTGTATATTGATTGGTTTGCACAAAAGTTATAGCGTCTACAAAATAGGCGATATAGTTACGGCATTTATATTATTATTTTTTTTTTAAAGTAATGCAATTTTTAGCGGGGCTGCAGAATGTTGGTGCACAGATCGGACACTTTTGACAATTTTTGGGATCAGTGACATTTATACAGCAATCAGCGCTAAAATTAGCCACTGATTACAGTATAAATGTCACTGGCAGGAAAGGGGTTAACAATAGAGGGCGATCAAGGGGTTAAGTGTTCCCTAGGGAGGTGTTTCTAACTGTGGGGGGAGTGAACTGACAGGGACTAGAGATAGATCGCTGTTCTTGATCACTAAGAACAGCAGATCTCTCTCTACTTCCCTGACAGAACAGGGATCTGTCTGTTTACATTGACAGATTCCCATTCTGTCTCTCTGAGGAGTGATCACGGGTGGCCGGTGGACATCGTGGCTGTTGGCCATGCACATTGGCTCCAGTGTCGCGCCACCGGTGCACGCCCACCCCTATATCTCTTAAAGCAGCCAACGTACAATGATGGTGATTCGTGCAGCTGTGCCATCCTGCCGCAGTACAACTGTGGTGGCTGGTCGGCAAGTAGTTAAAATAATCTCCTTCAACTCTAAAGGATTCAGTAGCTTCACCAAAAACAGTATGCTGTGGAAAGAAGCCAAATAGCTCCAGTGAGAAGTTTTTGCCTTCAGGAGACTCATTTCTGTCAAAAGAATTCCCCTCAAATGTCTCACAAGAACTTTCTGCACATCTTTCAATCCAACGCTGAAGAAGAGAGGGGTGCTTATAGCCTTTAAGGATACAGTGGCATTCAAACTTCTCTCTAAAGATATTAATGACCAAGACCTCTTTATCATTCTGAGATGCAAGCTTAATAACTGACCTTACACTTTGGTAAATATTTACCCCAACCTCAGGCCATTAGCTTTTCTCAATAAGATATGGCAGAAAGCCCAAAAGCTCCGCTATGGTAACATAATCCTCTGCAGGGATTTTAATGCAATTCCTAATAGATCTCTTGAAATGTCAGACCCTACTCACAACCAATCTTGCAGGTCACTTTTAAAAGGATTTATATCATCTTCAAATCTTTTTGACGTTTGGCGTTGCCACCATGCATCTGAGAGAGACTACTCCTTCTTTTCATTCGTTTATTTGACGTATTCCCATATTGAGGTATTTTTTATGTTTCAATGTTTTTATTTGTTTTTCAAGTTTTTACATTACAGGAAAAAAGAAAAAAAGAAAAAAAGCAATCTTACATTGTTATAGAGAATCATAGCAATACATTGTTCTGTACCAATCGAACCTTATTTATAACCATGGATAATGCGAATCACATTTTAAGTATCATTACATAGACTAAGTCTGTCTCAAGAGAGATTCCAGTGATAAGGATGGGAGACCCCATCCGGAGTGGTGTCACTGCTGTTTCAACTTCAAAAGCTAACTGAACGAAGGTTTAACAGGTAACTCTTCAACTTTAAACTTTGAAATTTAACCATGTGAATTCCACCTGTCTTCACATTATAGGTTATATTGTGGTGTGCTCCTTCTGCCTTTGTCTAGCTATCTGGGCCACCCTCCCAGGACACCCCGTTGGGATCAATTTGTGTCCTGCGAGAATGGCCTATACTTGGAATG
>BLSH010330940.1:95625-122387 GCA_018402905.1 Glandirana rugosa | reverse complement strand
CCACATGAATGAAAACAATGGTCGTCAAATCTGTAATTACCGACACACAACTCAATAAAACTCCCCTGTCGTTTTAAATGTCACAATATGTTCAACATGTGAGTGATGAAACATCGTTTCACATTAAAGAAGTCACAACAGTGTACTTTTCTATCATACACTCCCCACATGAGTAAAAACATTGTATGTCAGGACGAGTGGTAATAACCGTGGGTACTTCAAATACATGTATAACACCTTATAGATGACTTCCTTTACATAGTTTAATTGGTTGTATAATGATGTCTATCGAACACAAACTGTTTTTTGACATTCTATCTGTAGTAATATGTTGGTTAATTTGATACATTTCCTTCAGTAGATATTCCACAATATGTACATAAACTTCATGGGTGCCAATAATGGTGAGCAGGACTGTATGTTACAAAAATGAGTACACCCCTCACATACTATCTTTTCATGTGACAACACTGAAGAAATTACACTTTGCTACAAAGTAGTGAGTGTACAACTTGTATAACACTGTAAATTTTGCTGTCCCCTCAAAATAACTCAACACACAGCCATTAATGTCTAAACTGCTGGTAACAAAAGTAAGTACACCCCTAGGTGAAAATGCCCAAATTGGGCCCAGTTAGCCATTTTCCCTCCCCGGTGTCATGTGACTCATTAGTGTTACAAGGTCTCAGGTGTGAATGGGGAGCAGGTGTGTTAAATTTGGTGTTATCACTCTCACTCTCTCAAACTGGTCACTGGAAGTTCAATATGGCCCTCATGGCAAAGAACTGTCTGAGGATCTGATAAAAAGAATTCTTGCTCTACATAAAGATGGCCTAGGCTATAAGAAGATTGCCAAGGCCCTGAAACTGAGCCGCAGCACAGTGGCTAAGACCATACAACGGTTTAACAGGACAGGTTTCACTCAGAACAGACCTCCGCATGGTTGACCAATGAAGTTGAGTGTGCGTGCTCAGCATCATATCCAGAGGCTGTCTTTGGGATATAGACGTATAAGTGCTGCCAGCATTGCTGCAGAGGTTGAAGGGGTGGTCAGCCTGTCAGTGCTCACTACTTTACATTGTAGCAAAGTGTAATTTCTTCAGTGTTGTCACATGAAAAGTTAAAATAGAATAATTACAAGAATGTGAGGGGTGTACTCACTTTTGTGAGATACTGTATATATATATTTTTTTTCCTAATAGCCCATAGGGCTATGTGTTGGGTAAGGGGCTGCATCTTGATTTTGAACAGTGCACTACACTTTTTTCATATGTAAATAAAAAATGACTGCTGTCTCAAATCAACTACAAAGTTAAAACCCCCAATAATAAGCCACCCCAACAAAAAAAGAAGGCAGCAAAGGAGCGATTGCACAAAGAGTTAATAACTAAACTTGTTACTTACACAGATAGTAATACTAAAAATATTTTTGGGGTTAAATGGTAAACTGTAAACACTAGGGAAGGAAGAAAAGACCCCATCAGTACAATTCATTAAAGTAAACCACAGTTTGTTAACTAACTCTAATCTCTCCTTGTGTCATTTGAAATTTCTCGCTATCCTCTCCCTGCAGCATCCTTCAATTCCCTGACGCCATGGCTTCTCTGAACCCCCCTTTTATAATGATGGAGCTGGCTAATCGAAAACCCTCTTATTGCCCTAGCAGCACATTATAGTTAAAAAATGCACTATTGCCCTATAAATTTGAGGCCCCAACAGATACATTGAGAGAGCCATGTTTCGAATCATAGGATAACATATTACTAAATCAAATCATGAGAAACTGTCTGACAATGTTTGAGAAAAGTTTTTTTTTTTTTTATGGAAAAGTTTGTGTGTTGCCACAGAATTTCTTGTATGTTTTGTACATCACCCAAGCTGTAAAGGATAGATCCAGAAATTCATTGTGATCCTGGTGATCATCATGTATGGATACAGTTACATAGACTGTTTAACGAATGGCATGAATACACATATGAATGCATTCACTGCAATAACCATACAGTATATGAACTTTGAGTATCATGGAGTCACATTTTTGCCATAGTGATCTACCTCTGTGTTCTGAAGCTAATAATTACTTATTACCATAAGTTGAATAAATGATTAACCTAGTGATGCATTATGGATTGCAACAGATATGGATATAAAAACATACCTTTTATACACTGTGGATATAAATGTCATGAACATCAAATTTGCACTTTCGCTGCTATACCCACTTTTTCATTTTCAGTAATAGAAAGTGGTAAATACCAAAGCAATATTCATGACACAGGCACCAGGTATATTCTGGTCTACCAATTTTGTGCACATGTTGCACTGTTGAATGATCAAATAATTCTCCAAATATTAAACATAGAGTGGATACAAATATTTTAAAGAATAGTCCTGAGATAATAATTCAGAAAAGTCTCCAACAAAATGAATGTGCTGTCTGTGAAGTAACTGTATCTTCTCTCACTCAAAATGCTTCCTACTGGATCCCACACTCCAGGTGCTGCAAGAGTATCTGCATAGTAAGCAATTCTACTTCATAAAATCATAGAATAGTTCATTCCTTTACCCATAACTTCATCCTGCTGGTGAGTGAACTTAAAGGTCCTGGCTCTGTAAAATGTGATGCAAACAATGTGCACCACCTCCAAGTGGATAAGGGTGGACTCATACTTGAAAAAAAGTACCTATAGTTTTTAATAGGTCCACCAGCACTTTCCCCACTCAATGGGGATGTTAACCAAAGAAACCACCAGGGTCCTGGATCTTCACCTTTTAATCACTATTCACAAAGGGGGTGTCAGGAAAGAATTTACCTGCTGGTGGTGCTGTGGCTCCAAAATCCATGGGCTGCAGTTCCGGTATCCACCAGCAGGTGTGTCAGGAAAGGGCTCACCTGCTGGTGGCGCCGTGGCTCCAAAATCCATGGGCTGCAGTTCCAGTGTCCACCAGCGGGTGTCTCCCATCAGCCGAAGCTCATTTAGTCATCACCTGATGCTCATTGCAGGAAGGATATTTAAACCCTGTCTGTCCTGTTCTGATTGCCTTGGTGTTTTGGTCTCCACGTGCCCCTGACCTGTGATCTTGTATCCTGCATCCATTCCCGGACCCCTTGTCTTGCAGCCTGATCCCTTCCCACCTGCTCTTTCCGTCTCCTGTTCCCAGTTCCTGCCCTGTCTTGCTCCCAGCACCCTCTGATTGACCTCCTGTGTATGACCCGGCTCGGCTCTGTTTATGGTTTGGCATTAGCTATCTGTTGTATATACTTCACTGAGGCAGTTTGTGTGTCACTATTTGGTCGTTTGGTTTGTTTTACACAGTTTGGTATGTTGGAGGTGCGTTTACATCTTTGTCCACTTATCTTTTAAATAAATTATATTATTTTACACTACTTGTGCCTGGCATTCTCTGTTGCAGTTCACACATTTCTGGTCACACCATTTGCTGACATAATGCCAGGGCCAGTCCTGACTAGAAGTGGTTGCACAGGGAAGCCACCTTGGCTCTGTTGTTTGTGGCAAGATGCATCCAGAGGAGGTTGTATACTTTTCCTTGCTGGTGACAGAGGAGAAAGAATATTGTCTCCAGATACTGAAGGAGTGGGCCAGTGACCAGCTGTTAGAATGCATTTGCCTTCCTCATTCCCTAGTCGATCAGGGCAGTATGTTGTTTGGTGACGTTCAGTCTTTAATTCAAGTCTGTGCAGAGTTAGCTTTGTCTAGTACTCCTAAAGACAGTGATGAATTTTTCCCCCCCTTCAGTATGGCTCAGGTAAAATCATGATATCAAACTATGTGTGAGTACCCTGTTTCCACTTGCTACACCCACCCTGCCTTTAACCCATTGATGAATACACCTTCTCCATTGCCTGCGGCAACCCCACAGAAACCGTCCTTAGCAACTGCTCCCTGGTCCCTCTTTTTCACATCCCTCAGCTGTTCTCTTCCATCAGCTGCACCCCCTGCTCACAGCCCTGCATTCACATGCAGAACCTCAGTGACTAAACCTAAAAAGAAACAGAAGTTTTTCCCAACTTGCACAATCCTGCCACTACCTATATCTTTGGGAACAAGTCAGAAGTGACGAAATGCATCTAAGGACTGGCAATACAACAACTCAGATACCACGCTTGACTGTACGAGTGTCAATGTTGTGCTAATAGACAGTAAGGAGATGAAGGAGCACAGCGATTTGACACTATTGATGTAAGATTAAGATTAAGAGTAAGATGACGCCACCGGCATGCGTTCCACGCCGGTGGTGCACGCCAGTGGCGCCATCTTGATTGGTGGACATGGATACTCACATGGTGGGAGGGGCTTATGTTTGTTATTGGGGAATGAAATGTTATAAAAGCATTGGGTTTTGTGGTCCCCCTGAACAAATGCTATAGACCTTGCGGATGATGAGCTTATGCTTACTACATTTATGTAAGTTTTTATACTGTTTTAAATAAATCTCAATAAGGATTTTATGCTATGGCAAGACTTTGTTGTTTTTTTACATGGATGGATGAGTCACCTTGACACCTCTATTTATGGGGACTTGAAGACCGGACCCGTGGTGTTAACAGCCCCTATTGGGTCTGGTAGCACAAAGCCCTAAGGTGGAACCCCATTCCAGTGTGTTGAATTGGCTTTCCCTCTGAGAGTTAGCCTTAGGCTGGTTACTGAAGCAGGGAAGAAAAATACTGCGCTATCTCAATGCTGTATAACAAATAAATGAATAAGTGATTGAATATAAGCAGCTAACACAACAATATTCGTGGATTGCTTATATGAACTTAAAAATCATAAAGTGTAGCGCTAAAATGGATACATAACAGAAAATAGACTAGAGAGTGTCCCTAGTCAATCTGGATATTATAACCCAAGCATCTATACGTGATAAGTGTACAATACAAATGTCCAAATATTGTGAGTCCGTGATGAACGTTCATATAAGAAAATAAATGAGAGTAAAGATAAAGTTCATATGAGTATGGTAACCTTCACCCCTTGGGGCACCAAAAGTGTGATTGTTACTTCCAACGGTTTGACCCATACCCCTGTTGAAGTCCTGGCGGACGAAACGCACTGAGTGAGGTGGACCTGTCTGTCTAGCACTACGCTCTACGTTCTTTTGATTGGAATTCCATATCGCTTGTTTATCGATTTTACTATGTAAGTGTGATTCTTTTAATACATTTCTACTGGTCAACAGTATTACACTATGTAGACCTTTTATATTCCATTGAGGCACGTTGATTTTGGGATTGATATTGTTCCCCGGGATCTGGTTGTGGATGACATATCTTCAACAAGGCTGGATGTGGAAATTCTGCGAATGATATGCTGAGGTCTATTGGATTACCCCGGTTGATTATCTTTTATGCGCATAAACCTCTTATCTCTGGTAAGAGTATTCTTGCATATATGGTGGAGGTGCACAGTGCATGCTGGTGTATCACGATCTGTTGGAAGTAACAATCACACTTTTGGTGCCCCAAGGGGTGAAGGTTACCATACTCATATGAACTTTATCTTTACTCTCATTTATTTTCTTACATTTACGTTCATCACAGACTCACAATATTTGGACATTTGTATTGTACACTTATCACGTATAGATGCTTGGGTTATAATATCCAGATTGACTAGGGAGACTCTCTAGTCTATTTTCTGTTATGTATCCATTTTAGCGCTACACTTTTTTTTTTAGGCTGGTTACTGCCGGTTTCCAGTAAGTTTTCACTTTGCTTGGTGGTGGATAATGCTGACTCACCTGCTTGCAGTTACTGGCACTCCCGTGAAGATTTAACATTTGCACCTACTACTTGGATCACTATGTGGGACTTTTTATCTAAGTTTCTCCTGTTTTCCTCATTTATGTAAACTGTGTAGATCGGAACCCAGGATTTAATATCCATTACTTATTACCATCTTTGGGGTTTGGTTTGACCTTGATGTGTGTAGCCAATTTTTGCCTATTGGCATTTTAGGCTTATACTGCGTCCACCAACCCTAACCATTACTAAATAATCTGAACACTTAGTTTGTTTTTTTTGCCTAATATATGAATAGCGCTGCACTATGTTGTCCAACTGATTACGCTGTCATAAGTGTTGTGCTGGCGGCCGATCTGTGCCTAACCAAGTGAGCGCATTAATTTCTTCCTTTTTTTGGGGTTATTTGGCTTGTTTTACACAGTTTGGTATGTTGAAGGTGTGTTTACATCTTTGTACACTTGTCTTTTAAATAAATGGTATTATTTTACACTACTTGTGCCTGGCATTCTCTTTTGCAGTTCACACATTTCTGGTCACACCAGTTGTTGACAGGGGGTAAATGTCTCTTTAAACTCTGCACTTGCCAAACTGACACTGTTAGGATTCTGTGAAATAAATTCAGAGCTAAAAGGAATCTTGCATAGTATAGTACATAGGATTAAACACTCAAATGTATTACTAAAAATGCACGCACATATAAAACTAGGCTTTGCACACTAAACAAAATCCCAGGGTAGTGTAACATAGAGTACTCACCGCAAATCCCAGTCATCAACATTGACGTCACCTGGCTTCTCCATGCATGTATTGTCACGGATCACATGACTTTATCAGGTGTCCCCTGATGAAGTTACATGATTGCTAACAGGTCAGGTGTTTAAGGTATGAGTCCACCCTGAATCACCGGGACCTGTGGGTTTGCTCACCTGTCGGATGAACTTATGGGTAAAGGAATGAACTATTCTATGTTTTTTAAAGTAGAATAGCTTGCTATGCAGCAGTGTAGGTTTCACTTTCCAGTAGAAAATTGAGTTCTGTCTGTGATACTTTTTTATTTGCACTAACATAACAATTTTCATGACAAGCTTTCGGGGTATCTCCCCTTCTTCAAGGTTCAAGCAGTACTGAATAAAAACAGTTTTAGCCAAATGTTAAAAAAAGAGAGAAAAAAAAACCTCTGAGGAAAAGGAGATTGATCTGGTTGCACAGTTTGCAACGTTTTTTATTGCAGGGTTTGCTTCCATTATTTGTGACTTCATAATCAGAGTGACGTTTCCTGCTGATTAGTTTTTGTCTGAGATTGGGTGGTTGCCTGAAAGCCAATATTGGGGGTTGTTGGAATATTTCTTTCAGAGTATCATCTTCTGTTATAATGGGTTGTAAATCTTTGATTATCTATTGTATCCCTTCTAGTGCTGGGTTGTATGTAGTGACTAGAGGGACACGATTATTTGTTTTTTTTCTCTTTGTATTGGAGTAGATTTTCTCCTCGGGTTTTCAAGGCTGTGTTTATGCTGTTGTTTATGGTTTTGTCTTTGTACCCTTTCTTATGGAAGGAGTCTACCAGTGTTCTGAGATGTTCATCTCTGTCCTCTGGGTCTGTCACGTACCTGGTGGTAGAGTCCGGCTTATGCGGGGGCAACCTCTCTTGCGGCCCTGGTTCGAGAACCCCCAGTAGTGTAGACAGGGAGCTCTGGAGCTCAGGGGGGCACGAGGGCTGGACAATCTTCAGGTGGTAAGCAGAAGTCCACGGGAGCTCGTGCAAGACGGGAGAGTAGTGGTTCAGTCCGGGTCGGCAACTGGCAGGCGGTGCTGTACAGCAGGATCAGGCAAACGGATGGTCAGGTACAGGCAGGGTCGGTAACGTGCTGGCAGCAGAAGTACAGAAAGAGCAGGCAAGCGGGTGGTCGTAAACAAGCCGGGGTCAGATGCAGGCAGATATCAACAAGTCCAGAGGGGTAGCCGGGGTCACAGGAACAGGAAGTCACTCAGAAGTAGTCACCGGGGGGTCACAGGTGCAGGGAACGCTGTTGAACGGACAGCACAGGCTGCTGGGTCTTGCTGGTTGAAATAGGGTCCCTGGCGCCGTTTACGGCGTGCGCACCCCGCGGAAACACCTAGGAACACTGTCTTTTCCTGACATTGCCCCCCCTTGAGCGTGTAAGTTGCTCTCCGGTTCCCATGAATTCTCCTCAGGACCATATCCTCTCCATTTTACAAGGAATTGTATGCCTCCTGTTCTTCTCCTGTAATCGAGGATGGCTTCCACTTCAAACTCCTCCTCTCCATCTATCACCACCGGTTCTGGTGGGGCCGTCTTTCATCCTGGAAACAGGTCCCTAGCCACTGGCTTGAGGAGGTGCACTTGAAACACCGGGTGAA
Organism: Glandirana rugosa; assembly: GCA_018402905.1. NCBI lineage: Eukaryota > Metazoa > Chordata > Amphibia > Anura > Ranidae > Glandirana > Glandirana rugosa. Next base: position 114,241 of record BLSH010330940.1, on the reverse strand, counting down.
TTTTAAGTGCAGGTGGCAGATCAAGTTCATAGGTCACCTTATTGATTCTCTTCCATATTGGGAAAGGCCCTATGAACTTCGGTCCCAACTTTTTAGATGGACAGGAAAGTGTTAGGTTGGTGGTTGCCAGCCAGACCCGATTGCCGGGCTGGAGATCAAGCTCTCCTCGTCTTTTCCTATCAAAAATCTCCTTGTTGCGTTCCTGAGTTTGGGTGAGGGTTTCCTGCAGAATCTTATTGTTGCTTTCCAGGAACTTGGTTATCTCAAATGTGGCTGGGATTGTACTTTCCGGTAGGAGATCAGGCAGGAATGTGGGATGGTAGACGAGATTCACCCAAAACGGAGACTGCTTGGTGGCAGAATGGACTGAGTAGTTGTAGGCGAACTCGGCTAGTGGTAATAAGGAGACCCAATCTTCTTGGGAGTAGGAGGAGTAGCAGCGGAGGTATTGCTCCAGGGTCTGGTTGGTCCATTCTGTTTGGCCATTGGACAGAGGGTGGTAGGCTGAAGAGAAGGCTAATTTGATCCCCAGGATAGAGCACAAGGACCTCCAGACTCAGGACGTGAATTGCACCCCTCTATCTGACACAATGCCTTTCGGAATGCCGTGAAGATGTACAACTTCCCAGATGAAGACTTTGGCCGTTTCAGAGGCCGAGGGAGTGCCCCTCATTGGAATAAAGTGCACCATCTTCATGAGGCGGTCGACCACCACGAAGCTTGTTGTGTAGCCTGCAGATGGGGGCAATTCCACGATGAAGTCAATCGAGATTTGCACCCACGGACGCTCAGGAATAGGTAACGGGTTTAATAGACCCCAAGCCTTAGCTCTCTCTGTCTTGTTCATGGCGCAGACAGGGCAGGCACTTGCATAGTTCCTACAGTCAACAACTAATAAATGGGAAAATCCCAAATATATAATTTATCCCCCTGGACTTTTGAGGCGGATCAGGTAATCAGGTTATTTCAAAAAGGAAAGGAAAAATGAGTATAGTAAAAAATAATAGTTTTATTCATACAAAAATATTGATAGATAAAAAATGAAACAGGCAAACAAGGCAATACATGTTTCATCAATAAGAAAACATGCACATGAATGTAATTTGAATAAACAAAATACAAAATGTGAAATGAAAGATACAGAGTACCACAAATTAGTCAGCATAAAGACAGTTGGACTTGATGCATTTGGGATATGCACACTGGGATGGCCACTGTAGATAGCAGGGTCCAAGGGCAATATCACAAACGTCCCAACATGTTTCAGTTAATCCTTCTTCAGGGGGTACAAAGGCATCAAGAGCAACATGAGTAAACTATCTGTGAAGGATCAAGTCATAAATAAGACAATGTATGGTATAAACATATTGTAGAGACAAATTGCTTAAATTAAATAAATTGGGTAAATAAGCGTTCATTATGGGAAAACATGACGCACTTACATATATGCTGGTGGCACCCAACAACCAAGCAGATGTCAGCGCGTGAAAATCTGGACAAGAGGAATCCAGACAAAACGCAGGGGGTGCTGGCACCCCGGATGGGGGGAAACAGAATATTGTGCAACCATGAGGGGCCCAAAGTGGCTGTGCCGGCCCACCCACACAGAACATGTGGGTTATACTGAAGAAAAAAAGAAAAATGTAAGGATATTTATGTAAAGTGTAGGATAAATTCCGGAGTTAAAATATAAGTGTAGGTAGTAGGATGTCTTAGATCCATGCCAAATAGTGCCTATTTGAAAAAATCATAATTGAAGATAGTGATGTAAAAGTTATAATTAAAGGTAGTAATTAAAGCAAATTTCCTAATCAAAATTGTATAGAGATACTGAAGGTTAAGTATCGCCTGTGGGAGGCGAGTTGGTATAATGAACAAAACTTGATTATATCGGTGGTCAGTGTGAAAAACACACCATCCACATACATGTTAAAAAGAAAAAGGTTAACGGCACTAAGGCATGGATCAAGGAAAGAGGTATACTGGTCATATTGTTACAATACCTGGTCCGTGCGGTCGGTGTGAGTATGGGTTGCATAAGAGCAGCTAAGTACTGACCTGACTATAAATAGGCGTAGGTGTCTGCGGCAGCCAATCCGGGAAGACACTAAACAGGTGCTGGCCGTTCGCAGAGTGCGGGCAATTAAGTCCGCATGAATGAACGCCTTGGGTCCCTCTGGAGTGAACGGCGCGTGGTGTGACCCCGCCGTAGGGGCGGGATGACGTCACCCGTCGGACCTCCGCTGGCGGGTGTGTCCGAGTGGACGGAAAGCCGCTCGGACAAAAAGCTCGCTCCAACAAGGAGCAAACCAAAGCGGCCAACAGGCTGAATCGGCAAGCTCCAGTGGAGCCTACCCGCCGGGTGGCGCACAAAAGCCCCCAAAACCGGGAACACATGCAACCCCCGGTGGTGAATGATGGAATTGCGCATCTAGGATGGAAATGCTGGAAGTGTGGGTGCAAATCAGCAAATAAATAATGAATGAAAAGTAGAAGAATAGAAAAGGAGAAAAAAGAAAAGAATAAACAAAGAGAAAAAGGAAAGAAGATAAAGGAAGAAATGGGCCGAATAAGGGAAAAAGGAAACCAGAAAGGGAGATAGTGAAAATGTGTATATGTTTGTTTATAAATTGAGTTCACACCCCCCCCGATGTGAAGCCCGGGAGGAAGGGTTTGAAACTGCAGTTCTCGTTGAGTCCAGGGGGAGATGTAGCTTGGAGGGTGTGGATCCACCACAGTTCACGCTGGAGGAGACGCTTGTTGAAATCGCCTGTGAACCGTAGTGGATCCGATCCAAAGCTAGAAAATAAACTTTGGGATGAACTGAAGCAGTATGTCGACCTAAAGGAGTATCAGGGTCACGTTTGGTTATGGATAAGATATGTTGGTATATTCTTTTCCAAAATTCATTTTTGGTTTTACTGACATAATAACCTCCACATTCACAAGAAAGGAGGTAAACAATGCCGGGAGTTTTACAATTCACAAAGTATTTAGGACGAAAGACTTGTCGATTGGGCAGTATGATTTTATTACGTCTATCCATATATTGGCAATAGTGGCACCCCCCACAGGAGAAAGTACCATGACGTATGCATGCTGTGGGTACTAAATTCACTAGAGACCAGTCTGTCACCGACCGAGGGAGCCCTACGATAGGCTACGGCTGGTGCATCAGAGACAAATGAAGATAATTGAGAGTCCATAGTGATAGTGAGGAGATGCCAGTACTTGCCCAGGATACGTTTAATTTGTTTGTGCTGAGTAGAGTAGGTAGTAACTATTCGTGTAGTTGGATCCGAAGAGGGTATTTTTTTTCTTGTTGAGAAGGTCAGCACAGGGAATACTTCAGACCCTCCTGAAGGCACGCTTCAAGGAAGCTCCGGAGTAGCCTCGTTCCAGGAGTCGTACTTGTAATTTCTTAGCCTCTTGTAAAAAGGAAGATTCATCAGAGCAATTGCGACGCACCCGAAGGTACTGACTATAGGGGATGGAAGCCAGAAGTGGCTTGGAGTGAAAACTACTGGCATGAAGTAAAGAATTTCCAGCAGTGGGTTTGCGGAATAATTGGCTGAGTAGTTGCCCATTTTGGCCCTTCCGTACCATAACATCCAAAAAGGGCAACTCATGAGAGTTAAAGGACATTGTAAAGTGTAAATTAAGCTCATTTAGATTGAGGAAGGCTAGAAACTGGTTTAAGAGGGAAACAGGGCCTTTCCATAACAAGATTACATCATCAATGTAACAATGCCATGCCAATATATACTCGGCATAGGCAGAGATACCAGGTTCATGCCAAAGCTGGCGTTCCCACTCCCCCAGGTACAGGTTGGCATACGATGGGGCGCACCACGTCCCAATTGCAACCCCCTGCACCTGGAGGTGGTGGGCGCCATTGAAAGAAAAGACGTTATGTTCCAGTATGAACTGGAGAGCCTGGACCACAAACTAATCGTATTGGGGATCCAGGGAGTTGGATAAAGTCAATGCATGTCTAATGGCTGCCAGACCCATTGTATGGGGAATGGTGCTATAAAGGGCCTCGACGTCGATGGTGACTAAAGTCGTATCGCCATTGACGCAGAGGCCTTTGAGAATTTGCAAAAAATGAATGGTATCACGTACATATGAGGGAAGTTTAACCACTAAGGGTTGTAGATGGTTGTCAACAAGGTGACTCAAATTCTCGGTGAGATTGCCGCACCCTGAGACAATAGGACGCCCGGGGGGCTTTTTAGAGTTTTTGTGAGGTTTGGGAAACGCATAGAAAGTTGCTGTGCTTGGGTAACTAGTACGTATGTACTCCCATGCTTGTTTAGATATTATATTGTGATAATAAGCTTTGTCAACAAAGATGTAAAACTCCTTAGAGTATCGATCAATTAGGGTGGAGGGGATAGGGCGGTAGCAATTGGGATTGTTTAGTATGGACATGCACATATCGACGTAGTCGGTGCTGTTCATAACCACGACGTTATCGCCCTTATCGGATGGTTTGATCACTATGTCGGTATTAGAGGCCAGAGTTTTGAGTCCATTGCGTTCACGTGATGAGAAATTGGACGAGGAATCAAAGGATGTGGGTAGACAATTAATATCTTTAGTGACCATTTTTAGAAAAGTAGCCGCGTTGTGGTTGGAACTGAGGGGGGGTAGAGAGATGAAGGTTTTTTGAGGGTGGGGACCAGAGGCTACTCAGGACTGGCCAAGACAGTGTTTGCCATGCCCAGCAGGTTCTCAAGATCTATAGAGTCACCAAGATCCGCAGACCCATTTTCCTCCAGAAGGGATATAAGAAGATCCAGGGCTTGCACATCAGGGGGGGTTGGGATTGGAGTTGGGAAGGTGTAGGTGTAGTGAGCACCACATTCTTCTTGGCATACAGACTTTTTAGTAGTAGGTTCCTAATGAACAAATCAATGTCTTTAATAGTTTCAAACGTATTCAAGTGAAAATCAGGGCAAAAAGTTAGGCCCCTTGCTAATACATTTAATTCATCAGGTGATACTGAATATGTGGATAAATTGACCACATTTATTGTTGTGGATTGGTGTTGGTTTTCTTGGTAGATTTGGTCTTGGTTTGATGGGATTGTGTTTTGATTCGCAATTGATCTAAAAAAGCCCCTCGCATGGGGGTTTGGGCGTGAAAAGCGGTGGGGGCAGAAAGTGAAAGGTGTGCATTGCCATGTGTGGGATATGTGGTACGAGGGGCAGGAGTGCTGGTATGCGCATTATGCTGGTGTGTGTTAGTACATATGTTACCTGCATTCGGATGAAATTCATCCGATGGAGGGGAATGGTCATGAGAGCTATCTCCATGTCAGCGGCGTTTGGAGTGTCACTGATTTTTCGATTGGCCTAGAGATGATGGGGGAGAAACAGAAGAATGGAGGTTGTAGAGTTATCTTTGTGATTATAAATTTTTCCATTACTTTGTGATATTCGTCTATTCTGTGTAGAGTGATGCCATCTATAGGCCCTTCCTTCTCTGAAGGCCTTAAGATCACAGTGTAATTTTTTATCCTTACTTACTAGGATATCTTTATTGAATTTTTGTAAATGAATTTTCAATTTGCTCTCTAGATCAGACACCAAAGTATGGGTGTGATATGGAGCAAGGGTGTTTTGCATAATGTCAATCTGTTTATCCATCTCTACCATACGTTTACCATATTCATCAATTAACAATATCATCATATTTTTTTAACATAACTTGAGGTTGTTTTCCCACAGCTGTTTAAAGTTGGGATCTACAATCTCAAATGAAGGAAAAATTTGGACACGTAAGCCGAATGGATTAATGTCCTCTTTGATGTAATCTTGGAAGTTCTTAATGTGCCAGTATAACAAGGATTTTTTCTCTAATATTTGACAAAGGTTAACATAAGTAGATGTAATAACAGATTCTACTGCTTCAAATGTGGCCACCAGAAGGTGCGGGCAAGAAGTTCAGCTGTCTTTCTGTGGCCAAAGTGCCCGGCTAACTGATTATCGTGGCAGAGTTCCAGGGCAGACAGACGGAGTCCTTCTGGCACAAAAACTTGTGTACCCTACCACCACAACCCATCCTTAAGGGAAAGTCCAGACATGGTGGAGCTGGCCAACGTTTTCCTGATTTGGGTGAGAAGGTCTTTCTGGATTAATAGAAAGTGGTGAGCTGGCAAGATGGTGTCAGGAGGAGATACCTCTCCGGTCTTGTGAAAAATCCTTGACAGCACATCCGGCTTAACATTCTTGGATCCAGGCCGGTATGTAATGTGTAACTGGAACCGGAAGAAGAACAGGGCTCAGCGTGCTTGGTGGGGCTTAAGTCTCTTGGCCATCCTCAGGTATTCCAGATTCTTGTGATCCGTGAAGACTAAGACTGGATGAGCTGCTCCTTCCAAAAGGTACCGCCATTCCTCCAGGGCAGATTTAATTGCCAGAAGCTCCCTGTCACCCACATCATAGTTCCTCTCGGGGGGAGAAAACTTCCATGAAAAGAAAGCGATGGGGTGCAGAGAAGCCTTAAGTCCCTGTCTTTGGGACAAGACTGCCCCGACTGCGGTCTCTGAGGCATCTACTTCCAAGATGTAGGGCCGCGTGGAGTCAGGGTGTTTGAGCACTGGTGCCGAGGTAAACAGTCCTTTCAAGGTTTGGAAGGCATTTTGCGCTTCCGGGGTCCAGGCAAAATGGGTATTCTGCTTAGTTAATTGTGTTATCAGGGAGTTGACAGCATAAAATCCTTGGATACATTTTCGATAAAAATTGGCTAAGCCAACTAAGAGCTGTACCGCCTTCTTGTTCGCTGGCTCGAAGGAACACTTTTCGGCCTTGGCATACAGGCCATGCTGCCGCAGGTGGCTAAGTACACACTTGACATGCTTCCGATGTTCCTCCATGGAGGGGGAGAAGATGAGGATATCGTCAAGATATACCACCACAAATTGGTCAAGAAAGTCCCTGAAGATATCATTGACCAGGTGCTGAAACACGGCCGGAGCATTGCACAGCCCGAAGGGCATAACCAAATATTCAAAATGGCCAAATCGGGTCCAGAATGCCATTTTCCATTCATCCCCCTCCCGTATGCAGATCAAGTTGTATGCTCCCCGGAGATCCAACTTGGAGAACACGGCTGCGGAGCCGAGGAGTTGGAAGAGTTCCGGGACCAGGGGTAAAGGATATCGGTTCTTGACCGTGATCTTATTAAGCTCGTAGTATACAGGGTCCCAGATAGGGTATACAGAGCCCCAGGTAGCAGTATACAGAGTCCCAGGTAGTAGTATACAGAGCCCCAGGTAGCAGTATACAGAGCCCCAGGTAGCAGTATACAGAGCCCCGAGTAGCAGTATACAGAGCCCCACGTAGCAGTATACAGAGCCCAAGGTAGCAGAATACAGAGCCCCAGGTAGCAGAATACAGAGCCCCAGGTAGCAGAATACAGAGACCCAGGTAGCAGTATACAGGGTCCCAGGTAGCAGTATACTGAGCCCCAGGTAGCAGTATACAGAGCCCCAGGTAGTGGTATACAGAGCCCCAGATAGCAGTATACAGGGTCCCAGATAGCAGTATACATAGCACCAGACCCCCCAAAGTCAGGACAAGTCCCATTTACCCCATCTAATAGGCAGGCTGGCAGTGTTGCAGAGATCGGCATTATGCAGAGGCAGCACTTCAGAGAGCATGCTGGCAATGTGCTTGGAAGTCCCGGCGGAGTGTTGTGCCTGCATGAGTAATCATGCAGCCAGCATGTCTGCCGTAGCCCCGCCCCCGACCACAGCATCCAATGACAGAGAGTCATCGGCTCTGATGGCTCAGGGGGCAGCCAGTTAGACTATGTTTGTGCGCCTGTTCAGCGCACACACATAGACTTTAATGACTGACCAATCGCTCACTACTTGCTGTCAGCTGACAGCAAGGAGCCGAGGAAAAAAAAAGAAAAGTCAATATACCGGCGCCTCCTGCAGGGGGGCCGGGCTGACTTTTTTTCCCTTTTTGCAGCGGCGGGGGAGGCGGCGCCCAAACGCCCCTTATACACCAGCCCCCGCTGCATGTGACTGGCCCTGAATTTATTTTGCAGCAGGACAATGACCCCAAACATACAGCCACTTTTCAGCCTAATGAAGAACAAGAAGTCCTGGAAGTGATCATTTGGTCCCCACAGAGCCCTGATCTCAACATAATTTAGTCTGTCTGGGATTACATGAAGAGACAGAAGGATTTGAGGCAGCGTACATACACAGAAGATCTGTGGTTAGTTCTCCAAGATGTTTGGAACAACCTACCAGCCAAGATCCTTAAAAACCTGTGTGCACAAGCACTATGTGTACCTAATGATGTGATGCTGGTTTGAAGCCAAACCGTAGTCACATCAAATATTGATTGGATTTCCATTTTGTAAATTGATAAAAATAAACAATTAAAATATACATTTTTAAAAGCATTTCTACTTTTGCACAGAATGGTACAGGCGGTCCCTGGGTTATGAACAAGATATGGGACTGTAGGTTTCTTCTTGAGTCAAATTTGTTTGTAAGTCGGAACAGTACATTTGTAAGTGTAACTCCAGCCTGTGTATTGGGATGTTCCGGGCTCTTTTGGCCGTGCAGTCATGTTATTTGGGGCTGTATGTTATTTTGTAGCCATGCAGTACTGTGTTGTGAGATGTATCTGGTGCTGTAAGATGGCTGCTCGGTGGTATCCGGGACCAGCGTGGAGCGCAAGCTCCTGCAGTGACATCATGCCACCTCTGTTCAAAAGTAAGAGTTGTTCACAACTCGGATGTTCGTAACTTGGGGACTGCCTGTATACATATTGTATATTGATACTAACATTTGTTAACATTGTTGTGTTACAGTAACCTTTTTGATTATTATTCCTATATTAATGTATGAAGGAAAGAAAAAAATAGCAGCCTGAATGCTAAGTAAGTTCACAATCTGCAGTAGGAGTGGAAAGAGGAAGAGCAATGAACATTCTTATTTGGTTTGACTCTGAGACAGACATTTGACACATTTATTAATAAAGTTTTTGCGGAAAATGCAGGCCAAAAAAGCAAAAAGAAAGTTATAAATTTAGAACTGAAGCACGGAATTAAAATTCATTGGGTTATTAATTGCATACAAAGAAGTAAAATAGAACAGTAGCTTGAGAATAGAAAGGGGTCAGATTAGGTTTTCTACACAGTACAAAGTATGAAAGCATGTTTAAATACTGAGGAAAGGCACTTGTAGAAAGTGAAAATTTGAATAGATACCGCATTGGCCAATGTTTAAAGTGACTCTAACCCATGCATTTTGTGCATTAAGGTAAAAAAACACCTTTTGCATGCAGCTCCCCCTAGCTTCTCCCCCCTTATATCTACCTGAGTCTGATCTCGATCCATAGCTGTGCATGAGAGCAGAGGCTCCCTCCCCCCTCACTGGCTCAAAGACAGCAGTGCAAACCATTGGCTCCCTCTGCTGTCATTCACAGCCACTGAGGAGGGAGTGGGGGTAGGGCCGAGCCATACTCTGCGTTTCTATGGACACACAGTGCTTGCTTAGGAGTGAGCATGCACAAGTGCCCCCATTGCAAGCAGCTAACGGGGCGCTCGTAAGAGAGGAGCCAGGAGCACCCACGGGAGATCCCAGATGAGGAGCGTCAGGGCTGTTCTGTGCAAAACTATTGCAAAGACCAGGTAAACGTGTTTGTTATTAAAAGGAAAAACCCTTTACAATCACTTTAAAGCAAGTTTCACTTGACTTTGAATCCATGTTTATTGTTTTATATATTCTTTCTTTAGTATTTTGCATAATTTAAATATCATATAGCATCCTCATCCTACTTCCACAACACAAAACCTCCCAGAAAAAAAAGAAGAAAAAAGTCCTCCCTTACAGACATAACGATATCCCAAAATTCTCTACCCTTCTTCACTAAAGCAACCAAGACACTTACCATGGGATCTTTTTTTTTTTTTGTATAACTCTTTATTGCATAATTTCAAACAGAGTTGTACATACATTTCTTTACCATTAATTCCATGTATAATCTTTTTAATAAACAAACGATTGGTTAGCTCGATACCCTCCACCGTCACACTTACTCACAGTTCAAATTTAACTCATATTTCCCTGATTCCACTGTTACCGATGAGTTACACCAGCTGTCCCATATTTTATGAAACGTTTCTACCGTCCCTCTATGTTCATACATTATTTTTTTTATAAGATATTATCTTTTCAATATATCTAATCCATTGATCCATTATTGGGACAGTCGGTTGCATCCATTTTAATGATATCTGTTTACATGCCAAAAATAGGGTTTCCCGTAACATGATCCCTTCATAAATTGACCATTTTTCAGTTTCCAGCAATCCAAATATACATGTTTATATGTCACATGATACCTCCCTTTCCATAACATTTGTTAGTTTATCTGTCACCTGTTGCCAATATTCTGATATTTTGGGACATGACCACATCAGATGCACAAAGTCTGCTTCTGGTTGAAGGCATCGTTTGCAATCGGACGAGGTCATTCTCCCCATTCTATACATTTTCTGAGGGGTTAAATATGCTTGATGTATAATATTCAGCTGTATAAATCTATTATTAATAGCAAGGGATACTCTCATATGTTAGGAGCAAATCTTATTCCATTTCTCCTCTGTCATATCAACTACCTCCTGCCATTTACCTCTTATTTTAAGTGGAACTCCACTTAATTTAGCTCTCAACAAATGTAAGTATAAAACAGATATATGGCCTTTGGGTCCCTGTGATCTTAATATACCTATCATCGGATATTTAGATATTTTGGGATCTCGAGTACCAAATTGCGTTATGAGAACATGCCTTGACTGCAAGTATTTATAAAAATACTTATGTGGGATTTCATATTGTCGATTCATATATTCAAATGTTTGTATTTTATTTTAACTTACCATGGGATCTTAACATTATTCACAAAATACTGTTGAGGCTTTTAAGTGCACCTCTTTCCCCAACTATATACTTTAAGCTCTCCCATTCTAGTCCCTCGATGGCAATTGGTTAATACAGTTCTTTTCAGTACTCCACACTCCCTTCCCTCCATGCCTACTGACCTCCCCAATATATACTTATCCAATCTTTAATTAAGGTAAATCCCACCCCCTTCACACACACCCCTAATATTCTTCTAAAATGAATTAATCAACTTTAGAAGGTTTACTTATCAAATCTACATAGGCTTCAGACCTTTATAGCTCAGTGAAGTACATGTACTCATGTACTGTGCCTGTATCTGCCACCCAATTGCAGTATAATTACTGTGAGCGGTTGGTAGATGGTTCATTTCTTTGTTTTTTGGCACGTGGAGTGATCTCTTCCAAGATGTGAGAACTATATGTCCAGCAGAGGGAGGCAGACACAGGAAATGTAGAGCATGAATAGGTAAGTAAGCCACTGAACACCAATGATCCACATTGACACCTCCATCCTATCCTTACCAATCACCAGTGCCCTCTCCCTCTAAAAACATTGGTGCCCCCATCTCCTCTCAAGTACTAGTGCCCCCTTCTTTCTCTACATATTACCATACCCCCCTCCACTGAGCACTATGCCCTCTCTTCCCCCACAGAGCACCAGTCTCCCTTTCCCTCCATGAATGAATGAATGCTCTTTCTCCCACCCAATGAGCATTGGTGTCCTCGTTTTCTCCCCATTGGGCATTATTTTCCTATTGACCACAAACTTATCATTTTCTTTCTTCTACTAACCACGAAATCATGAAGCTTTTCCCTCCAGGTAACCACAAGGGATGAGTTTCAATTTTGGGGGGATGATTCAGCCCAAACACTAGTTGTCAGTTGCAGCAAGAGTTTGTTGGGAGCAGAATTGTCAGTTGCAGATTATTGTGTTTTGTTGGTAGATCATTGATGCATTGTTCATCATGATGAAAATACAGTGCATCTGGAAAGTATTCACAGTGCTTCACTTTTGCCACATTTTGCTATGTTACAGCCTTATTCCAAAATAGATTAAATTCATTATCATCCTCAAAATTCTACAAACAATACCCCATAATGACAACATGAAAGAAGTTTGTTTGAAATCTTTGCAAATTTAGTACAAATAAAAACTGAAAAAAATCACATGTGCATAAGTATTCACAGCCTTTGCCATGACACTCACAATTGAGCTCAAGTGCATCCTGCTTCCACTGATTATCCTTGAGATGCTTCGACAACTTGATTGGAGTCCACCTATGATAAATTCAGTTGATTGGACATGATTTGGAAAGGCACACACCCATCTAGGTCCCACAGTTAACAGTGCATGTCAGAGCACAAACCAAGCCATAACATCCAAGGAATTGTCTGTAGACCTCCAAGACAGGATTGTATTAAGGCACAGATCTGGGGAAGGGTATAGAAAAATGTCTGCAGCATTGAAGGTCCCAATGAGCACAGTGGCCTCCATCATCCATAAATGGAAGAAGTTTGGAAATACCAGAACTCTTCCTAGAACAGGCCATCAGGTCAAACTGAGCAATAGGAGGAGAAGGGCCTTAGTCAAGGAGGTGACCAAGTACCCAATGGTCACTCTGACAGAGCTCCAGCATTTCTCTGTGGAGAGAGGAGAACCTTTCAAAAGAACAACTATCTCTGCAGCACTCCACCAATCAAGCCTGTAGGGTAAAGTGGCCAGATGAATGCCACTCAATAAAAGGCACATGACAGCCCACCTAGAGTTTGCCAAAAGGCACCTGAAGGACTCTTAGACCATGAGAAACAAAATTCTCTGGTCTGATGAAACAAGGATTAAACTCTTTGGCCTGAATGGCAAGCATCATGTCTAGAGGAAACCAGGCACCGCTTCTCCCTTTGCCAATACCATCCCTACAGTGAAGCGTGGTGGTGGCAGCATTATGTTGTGGGGATTTTTTTCAGTGGCAGGAACTGGGAGATTAGACAGACACAGGATCAAGGGAAAGATGAATGCAGGAATATACAGAGACATCCTTGATGAAAACCTGCTTCAGAGCACTCTGGACCTCAGACTGGGGAAAAGTTTCATCTTCCAACAGGACAACGGCCCTAAGCACACAGCCAAGATAACAAAGGAGTGGCTATGGGACAATTCTGTTAATGTCCTTGAGTGGCCCAGTCGGAGCCCAGACTTGAAACCGACTGAACATTTCTAGAGAGATCTGAAAATGGCTGTGCACCGACGCTCCCATCCAACCTGATGGAGCTTGAGAGGTCGTGCAAAGAAGAATTGGAGAAACTGCCCAAAAATAGGTGTGCCAAGCTTGTAGCATCATACTCATAAATACTTGAGATGTAATTGGTGCTAAAGGTATTGAGCAAAGGCTGTGAATACTAATGTACATGTTATTTTTATTTTTTATTTTTAATACATTTTCAAAGATTTCAACAAACTTCTTCCACATTGTCATTATGGAGTATTGTTTGTAGAATTTTGAGGAAATAATGAATTTAATCAATTTTGGAATAAGGCTGCAACATAATAAAATGTGGAAAAAGTGAAGCTCTGTGAATACTTTCCAGAAACACTGATTTACATTGCAGGATGATGTGATGGACAACGAATTTATTCAGCAAGAATTTTTGTTTAATAAGGAAATTCATGAAAAGTGCTTTGCAAAATGTGGTTTTGTGGTTTTATAGTGTTCTTGTGCACTTTGTTTTGACATTTTGTTAAAATTTTGGAATGGTGTGAGCCTTGGGTTATTTTTAGGGGAGAACATTCCTACAGCTTTTAGATTTATTGTGGCTGTTACCACTGTATAATAACCAGTATAACACTCAAAACTACCTAAAAAAGTGTTGGAGTTTTAGAGGTGAATATTATTTTAAATGATAAGTCTCTGAAAATATATAAATGTCATAATTAGAGTTGAGCTAACCCGGACTGTAATGTTCGGGTTCCTACCAGACTTTGGGGTGTCCGTGTCCCGAACCCGGACATTTGAGAAAGTCCGGGTTCGGGTTCGGTATTCGGGTATTTTTCGTGCCTTTTCAATAGCTGCAGGGCTGTGAGGTAGAGATTAGCATTCTAATATCATCTCATCCTGCATTAGAGACAGGTTCCTGGCGGTGATGTGTGGGAAAGATTAAAGTTCTGATATCATCTGACACTGCATTAGGGAGGGTTTCCTGGTGCTGTGAGGGAAACATTAGCATTCTAATATCATCTGATACTGCATTAAGTACAGGTTCCAGGTGCTGTGAGGGAAATATTAGCGTTCTAATATCATCTGATACTGGAGTAGGTACAAGTACCTGGCGCTGTGAGGGAAAGATTAGCGTTCTAATATCATCTCATACTGCAGTAGGGGGAGGATCCTGTCAGTGCTGTGAGGGACATATTATCGTTCTAAAATCATCACATAGTGGAGTAGGGAGAGGTTCCTGTCGGTGCTGTGAGGGACATATTATCGTTCTAAAATCATCTCATACTGCATTAGGGACAGGTTCCTGTCGGTGCTGTGAGGGACAGATTATCCTTCTAAAATCATCTCATAGTGGAGTAGGGAGAGGTTCCTGTCGGTGCTGTCAGGGAAAGCTCATCGTTCTAAAATCATCTCATACTGCAGTAGGGACAGGTTCTTGTCGGTGATGTGAGGGACAGATTATTGTTCTAAAGTCATCTCATAGTGGAGTAGGGACAGGTTCCTATCAGTGCTGTGAGAGACATTACTGTTCTAAAATCATCTCATAGTGGAATAGGGAGAGGTTCCTGTCGGTGCTGTGAGGGATAGATTATCCATCTAAAATCATCTCATACTGCACTAGGGACAGGTTCCTGTCGGTGCTGTGAGGGACATATTATCGTTCTAAAATCATGTCAGTGGAGTAGTGTGGGAATCAAGTCGGTGCTGTGAGTGACATATTATCATTCTAAAATCATCTCATCGTGGAGTAGGGAGAGGTTCCTGTCGGTGCTGTGAGGGACAGATTATCGTTCTAAAATCATCTCATACTGCAGGAGGGGCAGGTTCCTATCGGTGTTGTGAGGAACAGATTATCGTTCTAAAATCATCTGATACTGGTGTAGGGAGAGGTTACTGTCGGTGTTGTGAGGGACGTATTATCATTCTAAAACCATCTCATACTGCAGTAGGGACAGGTTCCTGTCGGTGCTGTGAGGCACAGATTATCGTTCTAAAATCATCTCATAGTGGAGTAGTGAGGGGTTTCTGTGGGTGCTGTGAGGGACATATTATCGTTCTAAAATCATCTCATAGTGGAGTAGGGAGAGGTTACTGTCAGTGCTATGAGGGGCATATTATCATTCTAAAATCATCTCATAGTGGAGTAGGGAGAGGTTCCTGTCGGTGCTGTGAGGGACAGCTTATCGTTCTAAAATAATTTCATACTGCAGTAGGGACAGGTTCCTGTCGGTGCTGTGAGGGACAGATTATCGTTCTAAAATCATCTGATACTGGTGTAGGGAAAGGTTCCTGTTGGTGTTGTGAGGGACGTATTATCATTCTAAAACCATCTCATACTGCAGTAGGGACAGGTTCCTGTCGGTGCTGTGAGGCACAGATTATCGTTCTAAAATCATCTCATAGTGGAGTAGTGAGGGGTTTCTGTGGGTGCTGTGAGGGACATATTATCGTTCTAAAATCATCTCATAGTGGAGTAGGGAGAGGTTACTGTCAGTGCTATGAGGGGCATATTATCATTCTAAAATCATCTCATAGTGGAGTAGGGAGAGGTTCCTGTCGGTGCTGTGAGGGACAGCTTATCGTTCTAAAATAATTTCATACTGCAGTAGGGACAGGTTCCTGTCGGTGCTGTGAGGGACAGATTATCGTTCTAAAATCATCTGATACTGGTGTAGGGAAAGGTTCCTGTTGGTGTTGTGAGGGACGTATTATCATTCTAAAACCATCTCATACTGCAGTAGGGACAGGTTCCTGTCGGTGCTGTGAGGCACAGATTATCGTTCTAAAATCATCTCATAGTGGAGTAGTGAGGGGTTCCTGTGGGTGCTGTGAGGGACATATTATCGTTCTAAAATCATCTCAAAGTGGAGTAGGGAGAGGTTACTGTCAGTGCTGTGAGGGACATATTATCGTTCTAAAATCATCTCATAGTGGAGTAGGGAGAGGTTCCTGTCAGTGCTGAAAGGGACATATTATCGTACTAAAATCATTTCATAGTGGAGTAGGGAGAGGTTCCGGTCGGTGCTGTGAGGGGAATATTATCGTTCTAAAATCATCTCATACTGCATTAGGGATAGGTTCCTGTCGGTGCTGTGAGGGACAGCTTATCGTTCTAAAATAATTTCATACTGCAGTAGGGACAGTTTCCTGTCGGTGCTGTGAGGGACAGGTTATCGTTCTAAAATCATCTCATAGTGGAGTAGAGAGAGTTTCCTGTCGGTGCTGTGAGGGACAAATTAACGTTCTAAAATCATCTCATACTGCAATAGGGACATGTTCCTGTCAGTGCTGTGAGGGACAGATTATTGTTCTAAAATCATCTCATAGTGGAGTAGGGAGAGGTTCCTGTCAATGCTGTGAGGGACAGATTACCGTTCTAAAATCATCTCATAGTGGAATAGGGAGAGGTTCCTGTCGGTGCTTTGATGGATAGATTATCGTTCTAAAATCAACTCATACTGCAGTAGGGACAGGTTCCTGTCAGTGCTGTGAGGGACATATTATCGTTCTAAAATCATCTCATAGTGGAGTAGGGAGAGGTTCCTGTGGGTGCTGTGAGGGACATATTATCGTTCAAAAATCATCTCATACTGCAGTAGGGACAGGTTCCTGTCGGTGCTTTGAGGGACAGATTATCGTTCTAAAATCATCTCATACTGCAGTAAGGACAGGATTCTGCCGGTTCTGTGAGAGACAGATTATCGTTCTAAAATCATTTCATACTGCAGTAGGGACAGGTTCCTGTCGGTGCTGTGAGGGACAGATTATTGTTCTAAAATCATCTCATAGTGGAGTAGGGAGTGGTTCCTGTCGGTGCTGTGAGGGACATATTATCGCTCTAAAATCATCTCATAGTTGAGTAGGGAGAGGTTCCTGTCGGTGCTGTAAGGGACAGAATATCGTTCTAAAATCATCTAATAGTGGAGTACGGAGAGGTTCTGTCGGTGCTGTGAGGGACATATTATCGTTCTAAAATCATTTAATAGTGGAGTAGGGAGAGGTTCCTGTGGGTGCTGTGAGGGACATATTATTGTTCTAAAATAATCTCATACTGCATTAGGGATAGGTTCCTGTTGGTGCTATGAGGGACATATTATCATTCTAAAATCATCTCATAGTGTAGTAGGGAAAGGTTCCTGTCGGTGCTGTGAGGGACATATTATCATTTTAAAATCATCTCATAGTGGAGTAGGGAGAGGTTATTGTCAGTGCTGTGAGGGACATATTAATGTTCTAAAATCATCTCATAGTGGAGCGAGAGGTTCCTGTCATAGCTGGGAGGGACAGATTATCGTTCTAAAATCATCTCATAGTAGAGTAGGGAGAGGTTCCTGTCGGTGCTGTGAGGGACATTTTATCGTTATAAAATCATCTCATAGTGGAGTAGGGAGAGATTCCTGTCGGTGCTCTGAGGAACATATTATCTTTCTTAAATCATCTCAAAGTGGAGTAGGAAGAGGTTCCTGTCAGTGCTGTGAGGGACAGATTATCGTTCTAAAATCATCTCATAGTGGAGTGGAGAGAGGTACTTGTCGGTGCTGTGAGAAACAGATTATCATTCTAAAATCATCTCATACTGCAGTAGGAAGAGTTTCCTGTCGGTGCTGTGAGGGACATATTATCGTTCTAAAATAATCTCATAGTGGAGTAGGGAGAGGTTCCTGTGGGTGCTGTGAGAGACATATTATCGTTCTAAAATAATTTCATAGTATAGTAGGGAGTGGTTGCTGTCGGTGCTGTGAAGTACAGATTATTGTTCTAAAATCATTTGATAGTGGAGTAGGGGGAGGTTCCTGTCGGTGCTGTGAGGGACATATTATCATTCTGAAAACATCTCATAGTTGAGTAGGGAGAGGTTCCTGTCATTGCTGTGAGGGACCTATTATTGTTCTAAAATCATCCCATACTGCATTAGGGACAGGTTCCTGCTGGTGCTGTGAGGGACAGATTATCGTTCTAAAATCATCTCATAGTGGAGTAGGGAGAGGTTCCTGTCTGTGCTGTGAGGGGCAGATTATTGTTCTAAAATCATCTCATAGTGGAGTGGGGAGAGGTTCCTGTCGGTGCTGTGAGGGACATATTATCATTCTAAAATCATCTCATACTGCAGTAGGGACAAGTTCCTGTCGTTGCTGTGAGGGGCAGATTATCGTTCTAATGACGTCATACTCTACTAAAATCTTACTATTATACAGGGAGTGTCGTGGCTGTCCTTGGAGAGGGGTGAGGTGATACTCTACTAAAATCTTGTTATTAGACGGGGAGTGTCGTGTCTGTCCTTGGAGAGGGATGAGGTGATACTCTACTAAAATCTTGCTATTAGACAGGGAGTGTCGTGGTCGTCCTTGGACAGGGATTACGTCATACCCTACTAAAATCTTGTTATTATCCAGGGAGTGTCGTTACTGTCCTTGGAGAGGGATGAGTTGATACTCTACAAAAGTCTTACTATTATACAGGGAGTG
>BLSH010330940.1:69145-85482 GCA_018402905.1 Glandirana rugosa | reverse complement strand
GATGAGGATAGGGAGAGGTTCCTGTCGGTGCTGTGAGTAACATATTATCATTCTAAAATCATTTAATAGTGGAGTAGGGAGAGGTTCCTGTGGGTGCTTTGAGGGACATATTATTGCTCTAAAATAATCTCATACTGCGTTAGGGATAGGTTACTGTCGGTGCTCTGAGGGACACATTTTCTTTCTTAAATCATCTCATAGTGGAGTGGGGAGAGGTTCTTGTCGGTGCTGTGAAGGACAGATTATCATTCTAAAATCATCTCATAGTGCAGTAGGAAGAGTTTCGTGTCGGTGCTGTGAGGGACATATTATCGTTCTAAAATAATCTCATAGTGGAGTAGGGAGAGGTTCCAGTGGGTGCAGTGAGAGACATATTATCGTTCTAACATCATCTCATAGTGAAGTAGGGAGAGGTTTCTGTCGGTGCTGTGAGGGATAGATTATCGTTCTAAAATCATCTCATACTGCAGTAGGGACAGGTTCCTGTTGGTGCTGTGAGGGACATATTATCGTTCTTAAATCATCTCATAGTGGAGTAGTGTGGGGATCCTGTCGGTGCTGTGAGTGACATATTATCATTCTAAAATTTTCTCAACGTGGAGTAGGGAGAGGTTCCTGTTGGTGCTATAAGGGACAGATTATCATTCTAAAATCATCTCATACTGCAGTAGGGACAGGTTCCTAACGGTGCTGTGAGGGACAGATTATCGTTCTAAAATCATCTGATATTGGTGTAGGGAGAGGTTCCTTTCGGTGTTGTGAGGGACGTATTATCATGCTAAAACCATCTCATACTGCAGTAGGGACAGGTTCCTGTCGGTGCTGTGAGGCACAGATTGTCATTCTAAAATCATCTTATAGTGGAGTAGTGAGGGGTTCCTGTGAGTACTCTGAGGGACATATTATCGTTGTAAAATCATCTCATAGTGGAGTAGGTGAGGTTCATGTCTGTGCTGTGAGGGACATATTATCGTTCTAAAATCATCTCTAAGTGGAGTAGGGAGAGGTTCCTGTCGGTGCTGTGAGGGACATACTATCGTTCTAAAATCATCTCATACTGCATTCTGGATAGATTCCTGTCGGAGCTGTGAGGGACATATTATCCTTCTAAAATCATCTCATAGTTGAGAAGGGAGAGGTTCCTGTCGTTGCTGTGAGGGACAGATTATCGTTCTAAAATCATCTCATAGTGGAGTAGGGAGAGGTTCCTGTCGGTGCTGTGAGGGACCTATTATTGTTCTAAAATAACCTCATACTGCATTAGGGATAGGTTCCTGTTGGTGCTATGAGGGACAGATTATCGTTCTAAAATCATCTCATAGTGGAGTAGGGACAGGATCCTGTCGGTGCTGTGAGGGGCAGATTATCGTTCTAAAATCAGCTCATAGTGGAGTAGGGAGAGGTTCCTGTTGGTGCTGTGAGGGACATATTATCGTTCTAAAGTCATCTCATAGAGGAGTAGGGAGAGGTTCCTGTGGGTGCTGTGAGGGACATATTATCATTCTAAAATCATCTCATACTGCAGTAGGGACATGTTCCTGTCGTTGCTGTGAGGGGCAGATTATCGTTCTAAAATCATCTCATGGTGGAGTAGGGAGAGGTTCCTGTCAGTGCTGTGAGGGACATATTATCGTTCTAAAATCATTTCATACTGCAGTAGGGACATGTTCCTGTCGGTGCTGTGAGGGACAGATTATTGTTCCAAAATCATTTGATAGTGGAGTAGGGGGAGGTTCCTGTCGGTGCTGTGAGGGACATATTATCGTTCTGAAAACATCTCATAGTTGAGTAGGGAGAGGTTCCTTTCATTGCTGTGAGGGACAGATTTTCGTTCTAAAATCATCTCATAGTGGATTAGGGAGAGGTTCCTGTCGGTGCTGTGAGGGACCTATTATCGTTCTAAAATCATCCCATACTGCATTAGGGACAGGTTCCTGCCGGTGCTGTGAGGGACAGATTATCGTTCTAAAATCATCTCATAGTGGAGTAGGGAGAGGTTCCTGTCGGTGCTGTGAGGGGCAGATTATCGTTCTAAAATCATCTCATAGTGGAGTAGGGAGAGGTTCCTGTCGGTGCTGTGAGGGACATATTATCATTCTAAAATCATCTCATACTGCAGTAGGGACAAGTTCCTGTCGTTGCTGTGAGGGGCAGATTATCGTTCTAAAATCATCTCATGGTGGAGTAGGGAGAGGTTCCTGTCGGTGCTGTGAGGGACATTTTATTGTTCTAAAATCATTTAATAGTGGAGTAGGGAGAGGTTCCTGTGGGTGCTTTGAGGGACATATTATTGTTCTAAAATAATCTCATACTGCGTTAGGGATAGGTTACTGTCGGTGCTCTGAGGGACATATTTTCTTTCTTAAATCATCTCATAGTGGAGTGGGGAGAGGTTCTTGTCGGTGCTGTGAAGGACAGATTATCATTCTAAAATCATCTCATAGTGCAGTAGGAAGAGTTTCCTGTCGGTGCTGTGAGGGACATATTATCGTTCTAAAATAATCTCATAGTGGAGTAGGGAGAGGTTCCAGTGGGTGCTGTGAGAGACATATTATCGTTCTAACATCATCTCATAGTGAAGTAGGGAGAGGTTTCTGTCGGTGCTGTGAGGGATAGATTATCGTTCTAAAATCATCTCATACTGCAGTAGGGACAGGTTCCTGTCGGTGCTGTGAGGGACATATTATCGTTCTAAAATCATCTCATAGTGGAGTAGTGTGGGGATCCTGTCGGTGCTGTGAGTGACATATTGTCATTCTAAAATGTTCTCATCGTGGAGTAGGGAGAGGTTCCTGTCGGTGCTATAAGGGACAGATTATCGTTCTAAAATCATCTCATACTGCAGTAGGGACAGGTTCCTAACGGTGCTGTGAGGGACAGATTATCGTTCTAAAATCATCTGATATTGGTGTAGGGAGAGGTTCCTTTCGGTGTTGTGAGGGACGTATTATCATTCTAAAACCATCTCATACTGCAGTAGGGACAGGTTTCTGTCGGTGCTGTGAGGCACAGATTATCGTTCTAAAATCATCTTATAGTGGAGTAGTGAGGGGTTCCTGTGAGTACTCTGAGGGACATATTATCGTTGTAAAATCATCTCATAGTGGAGTAGGTGAGGTTCCTGTCTGTGCTGTGAGGGAAATATTATTGTTCTAAAATCATCTCTAAGTTGAGAGGAGGGAGAGGTTCCTGTCGGTGCTGTGAGGGACATATTATCGTTCTAAAATCATCTCATAGTTGAGTAGGGAGAGGTTCCTGTCGTTGCTGTGAGGGACAGATTATCTTTCTAAAATCATCTCATAGTGGAGTAGGGAGAGGTTCCTGTCGGTGCTGTGAGGGACCTATTATCGTTCTAAAATCATCACATACTGCATTAGGGACAGGTTCCTGTCGGTGCTGTGAGGGACAGATTATCGTTCTAAAATCATCTCATAGTGGAGTAGGGAGAGGTTCCTGTCGGTGCTTTGAGGGACATATTATCGTTATAAAGTCATCTCATAGTGGAATAGGGAGAGGTTCCTGTCGGTGCTGTGAGTAACATATTATCATTCTAAAATCATTTAATAGTGGAGTAGGGAGAGGTTCCTGTGGGTACTGTGAGGGACATGTTATTGTTCTAAAATAACCTCATACTGCATTAGGGATAGGTTCCTGTTGGTGCTATGAGGGACAGATTATCGTTCTAAAATCATCTCATAGTGGAGTAGGGACAGGATCCTGTCGGTGCTGTGAGGGACAGATTATCGTTCTAAAATCATCTCATAGTGGAGTAGGGAGAGGTTCCTGTCGATGCTGTGAGGGACATATTATCGTTATAAAGTCATCTCATAGTGGAGTAGGGAGAGGTTCCTATGGGTGCTGTGAGGGACATATTATCATTCTAAAATAATCTCATACTGCGGTAGGGACATGTTCCTGTCGTTGCTGTGAGGGGCAGATTATCGTTCTAAAATCATCTCATAGTGGAGTAGGGAGAGGTTCCTGTCGTTGCTGTGAAGGACATATTATCGTTCTAAAGTCATCTCATAGTGGAATAGGGAGAGGTTCCTGTCGGTGCTGTGAGTAACATATTATCATTCTAAAATCATTTAATAGTGGAGTAGGGAGAGGTTTCTCTGGGTGCTTTGAGGGACATATTATTGTTCTAAAATAATCTCATACTGCATTAGGGATAGGTTACTGTCGGTGCTCTGAGGGACATATTATCTTTCTTAAATCATCTCATAGTGGAGTGGGGAGAGGTTCTTGTCGGTGCTGTGAGGGACAGATTATCATTCTAAAATCATCTCATAGTGCAGTAGGAAGAGTTTCCTGTCGGTGCTGTGAGGGACATATTAACGTTCTAAAATAATCTCATAGTGGAGTAGGGAGAGGTTCCAGTGGGTGCTGTGAGAGACAAATTATCGTTCTAACATATTCTCATAGTGGAGTAGTGTGGGGATCCTGTCGGTGCTGTGAGTGACATATTATCATTCTAAAATTTTCTCATCGTGGAGTAGGGAGAGGTTCCTGTCGGTGCTGTGAGGGACAGATTATCGTTCTAAAATCATTTCATACTGCAGTAGAGACGTGTTCCTAACGATGCTGTGAGGGACAGATTATCGTTCTAAAATCATCTGATATTGGTGTAGGGAGAGGTTCCTGTCGGTGTTGTGAGGGACGTATTATCATTCTAAAACCATCTCATACTGCAGTAGGGACAGGTTCCTGTCGGTGCTGTGAGGCACAGATTATCGTTCTAAAATCTTCTCATAGTGGAGTAGTGACGGGTTCCTGTGGGTACTCTGAGGGACATATTATCGTTGTAAAATCATCTCATAGTGGAGTAGGTGAGGTTCCTGTCCATGCTGTGAGGGACATATTATCGTACTAAAATCATCTCTAAGTGGAGTAGGGAGAGGTTCCTGTCGGTGCTGTGAGGGACATATTATCGTTCTAAAATCATCTCATACTGCATTCTGGAAAGGTTCCTGTCGGTGCTGTGAGGGACATATTATCATTCTAAAATCATCTCATAGTGGAGTAGGGAGAGGTTCCTGTCGGTGCTTTGAGGGACAGCTTATCGTTCTAAAATAATTTCATACTGCAGTAGGGACAGGTTGCTGTCGGTGCTGTGAGAGACAGATTATCATTCTAAAATCATCTCATAGTGGAGTAGAGAGAGTTTTCTGTTGGTGCTGTGAGGGACAGATTATCGTTCTAAATTCATCTCATACTGCAGTAGGTACATCTTCCTGTCAGTGCTGTGAGGGACAAATTATTGTTCTAAAATCATCTCATAGTGGAGTAGGGAGAGGTTCCTGTCAATGCTGTGAGGGACAGATTACCGTTCTAAAATCATCTCATAGTGGAATAGGGAGAGGTTCCTGTCGGTGCTTTGATGGATAGATTATTGTTCTAAAATCAACTCATACTGCAGTAGGGACAGGTTCCTGTCAGTGCTGTGAGGGACATATTATCTTTCTAAAATCATCTCATAGTGGAGTAGGGAGAGGTTCCTGTGGGTGCTGTGAGGGACATATTATCGTTCAAAAATCATCTCATACTGCAGTAGGGACAGGTTCCTGTCGGTGCTTTGAGGGACAGATTATCGTTCTAAAATCATCTCATACTGCAGTAAGGACAGGATTCTGTCGGTTCTGTGAGGGACAGATTATCGTTCTAAAATCATTTCATACTGCAGTAGGGACATGTTCCTGTCGGTGCTGTGAGGGACAGATTATTGTTCTAAAATCATCTCATAGTGGCGTAGGGAGTGGTTCCTGTCGGTGCTGTGAGGGACATATTATCGTTCTAAAATCATCTCATAGTTGAGTAGGGAGAGGTTCCTGTCGGTGCTGTAAGGGACAGAATATCGTTCTAAAATCATCTAATAGTGGAGTAGGGAGAGGTTCTGTCGGTGCTGTGAGGGACATATTATCGTTCTAAAATCATTTAATAGTGGAGTAGGGAGAAATTCCTGTTGGTGCTGTGAGGGACATATTATTGTTCTAAAATAATCTCATACTGCATTAGGGACAGGTTCCTGTCGGTGCTGTGAGGCACAGATTATCGTTCTAAAATCATCTCATAGTGGAGTAGTGAGGGGTTCCTGTGGGTACTCTGAGGGACATATTATCGTTGTAAAATCATCTCATAGTGGAGTAGGTGAGGTTCCTGTCCGTGCTGTGAGGGACATATTATCGTACTAAAATCATCTCTAAGTAGAGTAGGGAGAGGTTCCTGTGGGTGCTGTGAGAGACATATTATTGTTCTAAAATAACCTCATACTGCATTAGGGATAGGTTCCTGTTGGTGCTATGAGGGACAGATTATCGTTCTAAAATCATCTCATAGTGGAGTAGGGGGAGTTTCCTGTCAGTGCTGTGAGGAACATATTATCGTTTTAAAATCATCTCATAGTGGAGTAGTGAGAGGTTCCTGTCAGTGCAGTGAGGGATAGATTATCGTTCTAAAATCATCTCATACTGCAGTAGGGACATATTCCTGTCGGTGCTGTGAGGAACATATTATCGTTCTAAAATCATCTCATAGTGGAGAAGGGAGAGGTTCCTGTCGGTGCTGTGAGGGACATATTATTGTTCTAAAATCATCTCATAGTGGAGGAGGGAGAGGTTCCTGTCAGTGCTGTGAGGGACAGATTATCATTCTAAAATCATCTCATAGTGGAGTAGGGAGAGGTTCCTGTCAGTGCTGTGAGGGACAGATTATCGTTGTGAGATCATTTCATACTGTGGTAGGGAGAGGTTCCTGTCGGTGCTGTGAGGGAAATATTATAGTTCTAAAATCATCTCATAGTAGAGTAGGGAGAGGTTCCTGTCGGTAATGTGAGGGACAGATTATCATTCTAAAATCAACTCATAGTGGATAGGGAGAGGACACACTGTTCTTTGTTGGAGGTGTATCATCTGTGTCCTCCGTATCCCCCCAGCCACGCTCCAGTAATGCCCATGAGCTGCGTTGGGTGCCACCCTCCTCCTCATCATCCTCGTCCTCCTCATCCTCCAGAACTGTTCCCTGGCTTGAAAATTTTTTACCTGGCCTATGCTGGTGCAGGCCTCCGAGCCACTTGTGAATGACCCCTCTTCCTCCTCCTCCTGTGCCACATCCTCTTCCATCATCGCCCAAAGTGTTTTTTCAAGGAGACATAGAAGTGGGATAGTAACGTCTGGCCATGTTGGTGGAGTACTCAAAACACTGCAATATGGTACACAGGTCTCGCATGGAGGCTCACTCATTGGTGGTGAAGTGGTGCTGTTCCGCAGAGTGACTGACCCGTGCGTGCTGCAGCTGAAACTCCACTATTGCCTCCTGCTGCTCGCACAGTCTCTCCAGCATGTGAAAGGTGGAGTTCCACATTGTGGGCACATCGCATAGGAGGCGGTGAGCGGGAAGGCTAAAGTTCTGCTGCAGCGCAGACAGGCGAGCAGCAACAGGGTGAGAATGCCGAAAGTGCGCACAGACGGCCCGCACTTTCTGCAGCAGCTCTGAAATATCTGGAGTAGTTTTTTAGAAATTTCTGCACCACCAAATTCAGCACATGTGCCAGGCAAGGGATGTGCGTCAAACCGGCTAGGCCCAGAGCTGCTACGAGATGTTGCCCATTATCGCACACCACCAGGCCGGGCTTGAAGTTCCGTGGCAACAACCACTCATCGGTCTGTTATTCAATGCCCTTCCACAGCTGCTGCGCAATGTGGGGTTTATCCCCCAAACATATCCATTTTAAATCAGCCTGCTGTTGTTTATTAAAATGAACCAGGCATGGATCCGACAAGACTTGTCTGTACCTTGTGCAGAACAGCCATTTAGACTGGCCTCACACAGCCATTGGTATACTTTTTTTTTAATATGTCTCATTATTTTGGGGGCTACCCCAATTAGAGAAAAAGACAAACAAACAAAAAACAGTGTTGGCTACCTCCTCCTCCTCCACCGAAACTTCCACCTACACTGCCACGGTCACCACCTCCTCAACCTCTAGGCTCCTTGTTTGCAGGGCACTTGTCCTACACTTACCCCCCATTTTTCTTCCTTTTGCAGCCCTCTAGCCCTTTCCATTACTTTTTTAGAGCCATTTTTGTGCCCAAAAGTTCAGGTCACCATTGACTTCAATGGGGTTCGGGGTCCAGGGTCAGGTTCGGTGCCGAACTCAAACTTTTTCGCGAAGTTCGGCCTAACCTGATGAACCCGAACATCCAGGTGTCCGCTCAACTCTAGTCATAAGTATAGTCATATGTAGAGTTGAAAAAAAAAGAATAAGTTCACTTAAGTATACCAATGGCTGTGTGAGGCTGGTCTAAATGTCTATTCTGCACAAGGGACAGACAAGTCTTGTCGGATCCATGCCTGGTTCATTTTAATAAACGTTAGCTTGTCCATGTTGGCTGTGGACAGGCGACTGCGCTTGTCTGTGATAACACCCCCTGCCGGGCTAAACACATGTTCAGACAATACACTGGCTGCAGGGCAGGCCAGCACCTCCAAGACATAAATGGCAAGCTCAGGCCATGTGCTCAATTTGGAGACCCAGAAGTTGAATGGGGCAGACTCATCAGTCAGTATGTGTAGGCGTGTACACACATACTGCTCCACCATGTTGCTGAAATGCTGCCTCCTGCTAAGACGTTGCCTATCAGCTGGTGGTGCTGTTTGTTAAGGCGTGCTGCTGACAACGTTTTTCCACATTTCGGCCATGCTAACCCTGCCTTCTGAGGTGCTGGCGGTGCCACAGCTGCATTAGCGACCTCTTCCTCCTCCTCCTTTGCCTCTCCCTTGTGCTTCCACAGAGCCACCGGTGTCATTTGGGAATGCCCTCAGCAGCGCGTCTACCAGCGTGCGCTGGTAGTCGCGCATCTTCCAATCACGCTCCAGTGAGGGAATTATGGACGGCATGTTGTCCTTGTAACAGGGATCCAGCAGGGTGGCCACCCAGTAACCAGCACAAGTTAAAATGTGGGCAACTCGGCTGTCGTTGAGCAGGCACTGCAGAATGTAGTCGTTCATGTGTGCCAGGCTGCCCAGAGGCAAAGACAAGCTGTCTTCTGTGGGAGGTGTATCATCTGTGTCCTCCGTATCCCCCCAGCCATGCTCCAGTGATGCCCACGAGCTGCGTTGGGTGCCACCCTGCTGTAAACATGGTTCCTCTTCCTCCTCCTCCTCCTCATCATCCTCATCCTCCTCATCCTCCAGAACTGTGCCCTGTCTTGAAATTTTTTTACCTGTTCTATGCTGGTGCAGGAACCCTCCCTCCGAGCCACTTGTCAATGACCCCTCTTCCTCCTCCTCCTGTGCCACATCCTCTTCCAAAATTGCCTGAAGTGTTTTTTAAGGAGACATAGAAGTGGGATAGTAATGATGAGAACAGCGTCATAGGCACTGGCCATGTTGGTGGAGTATTCGAAACACTGCAATATGGTACACAGGTCTCGCATGGAGGCCCACTCGTTGGTAGTGAAGTGGTGCTGTTCCGCAGAGCGACGCACCTGTGTGTGCTGCAGCTGAAACTCCACTATTGCCTGCTGCTGCTCGCAAAGTCTCTCCAGCATGTGAAAGGTGGATTTCCACCTTGTGGGCACGTCGGATAGGAGGCGGTGAGCGGGAAGGCCGAAGTTCTGCTGCAGCGCAGACGGGCGAGCAGCAGCAGGGTGAAAACGCCGAAAGTGCGCACAGACGGCCCACACTTTTTGCAGCAGCTCTGACATATCCGGGATAGTTTTTTAGAAATGTCTGCACCACCAAATTCAGCACATGCTCCAGGCAAGGGATGTGCATCAAACTGGCTAGGCCCAGACCTGCTATGAGATTTCGCCCATTATCGCACACCACCAGGCCGGGCTTGAGGCTCAGTGGCAACAACCACTCATCGGTCTGTTGTTCAATGCCCGTCCACAGCTGCTGTGCAGTGTGGGGTTTATCCCCCAAACATATCAGTTTTAAAACAGCCTGCTGTCGTTTCCCCCTGGATGTGCTGAAGTTGGTGGTGAAGGTGTTATGCTGACCGGATGAGGAGGTGGTAGAGAAGGAGGAAGTAGAGTAGGAGAAGGAGGCAACAGGAGGCAAAGAGAAATGCCCTGCAATCCTTGGTGGTGGAAGGACATGCGCCAAACGGCTAGCCGCCTCAGGCCAACCCGCCACTACATTTGCCCAGTGTGCAGTTAGCGAGATATAGTGTCCCTGCCCGTGCTTACTGGTCCATGTATCAGTGGTTATGTGGACCTTGCCACAGATGGCGTTGCACAGTGCACACTTGATCTTGTTCCCGACTTGTTTGTGCAGGGAAGGGATGGCTCACCTGGAAAAGTAGTGGCGGCTGGGAACCACGTACTGTGGGACAGACACCGCCATCAGGTTTTAAAACTGTCCGTGTCCACCAGACGGAATGACAGCATTTCAAAGGCCAGGAATTTTGAAATGCTGGCATTCAGGGCCAGGGATCGCGGATGGTTAGGGGGGTACTTCCTTTTTCTCTCCAGTGCTTGGGAGATGAAGAGCTATAAGTTTCCATGGGACCATGTGGAAATGCTTGGGGATGGTGACAGACATGGTGGCGTTGCTGTCATATCATCTGTTTGCTGGGTGGCAGGTGACACTGCCACTGTAGAGGTGGAGGAAGAGTGCTTATTCCACTGCAGCTCGTGCTTTGCATGTAGATGCCTGGTCATGCAGGTTGTGGTCAGGTTTAGAACATTTATGCATCGCTTCAGGCTCTGATTGCACAGCGTGCAAACCACTCGAGTCTTGTCGTCAGCACATTGTCTGAAGAACTGCCATGCCGGGGAATGCCTTTGAGTTGCCTTTGGTGTGCTAGGTCCCTGGTTGCGGTGGGTAGTAGCAGGCTTACTGTCTAGGGGATGGTCGCTCCGCTTTTGCAACCTGCTTCCTCTTTTGCTGTGCTGGTGCCTCTGTGCGACCACCACCTCTTCCTCCAAACTGCACACGTCACTCGCATGACCTTCATTCCATGTGGGGTCTTGGACCTCATCATCCTCCACATCATCTTCCACCCACCATTCACCGCTGCCCTCCTTATCAGTCTGCACACTATAGAAAGCCGCAGCAGTTGGCACCTGTGTTTCATCATCATCAGCGACGTATTGCGGTGGTGTTTCCATGTCCTCATCCTGAAACAGAAGTGGTTGGGCATCGGTGCACTCAATGTCTTCCACTTCTGGGGCAGGGCTATGTGGATGGCCCATGGAATGCACACCAGCAGAGTCATCAAAAAGCATAAGAGACTGCTGCATGACTTGTGGCTCAGACTGCTTGGCTGATTTACAAGGGGCTGAGGTGAAAGACAGATGGCCATGGGGTTCAGGTGCCAACTCTGAGCTTTCATCGAGGGACCGGGAGGGAGACAATGTGAAAGAACTGGAGGCATTGTCAGCCACCCAATCTACTATCGCCTGTACTTGTTCTGACCTCACCATTCTTTGAGCGGCATTCGGGCCTACCATATAACGTTGAAGCTTCTGTCGGCTACTCTCACCTGAGGAAGGTGTTTCACTTGTGCGTGTAGCTGGCACAAATCGACCACGTGCTCTCCTTGCAACAGGAACTTCACCAACACCAGCAGCACCACGACCACGTCCCTTATTTGACACTCTCCTCATTCTGGACGCAAATGTACTATGTAGCACTATTTATTAATACTAAAAATAAAGAATAATAAATTATTATTCTTTTTTTTTAAAACAGCAACGTAGACACACTTTTTATTTTTGTGCAAGAGATGCACCGCTCACACCAGCAGCAGGAACCTCTCCCTTCTCCACTATGAGATGATTTTAGAACAATAATACGTCCCTCACAGCACCGACAGGTACCTCTCCCTACTCCACTATAAGATGATTTTAGAACGATAATCTGTCCCTCACAGCACCGACAGGAACTTCTCCCTACTCCACTATGAGATGATTTTAGAACGATAATAGGTTCCGCACAGCACCGACAGGAACCCGTCCCTACTGCAGTATGAGATGATTTTAGGACGATAGTCTGTCCCTCACAGCACCGACAGGAACCTCTCCCTACTCCACTATGAGATGATTTTATAATGATAATATGTCCCTCACAGCACCGAAAGGAAACTCTCCCTACTCCACTATGAGATGATTTTAGAACGATAATCTGTCCCTCACAGCACCGACAGGAACCTCTCCTTACTCCACTATGAGATGATTTTAGAACAATAATATGTCCCTCACAGCACCGACAGGAACCTCTCCCTACTGCAGTATGAGATGATATTAGAACGCTAATCTTTCCCTCACAGCACCAGGAACCTGTACCTAATGCAGTATCAGATGATATTAGAACGCTAATCTTTCCCTCACGGCGCCAGGAACCTGTACCTACTCCAGTATCAGATGATGTTAGAACGCTAATCTTTCCCTCACAGTGCCAGTAACCTGTCCCTAATGCAGTATCAGATGATATTAGAACGCTAATCTTCTCTCCCAGCACCGCCAGGAACCTGTCTCTAATGCAGGATGAGATGATATTAGAACGCTAATCTTTCCCTCACAGCACCAGGAACCTGTACCTACTCCAGTATCATATGGTTTTAGAACGCTAATCTTTCCCTCACAGCACCGCCAGGAACCTGTCTCTAATGCAGGATGAGATGATATTAGAACGCTAATATCTCCCTCACAGCAGCCGGAGCATCCTCTCCCTACTCCAGTACAAGACAATGTGACACGCGGCACTACGTGACTCCAGCTCATATAGATGCTGGGTCACATGATGCACTAGCCAATCACAGCTATGCCATTAGTAGGCATGGCTGTGATGGCTTCTAAGGACAAACGAGTGAAACGCTTGTTGATTGGCTGCCCTGCAGCTATTCAACAGGTGCCAAAAATAGTCTGGGTCACATGATGCACTGGCCAATCACAGCCATGCCATTAGTAGGCATGGCTGTGATGGCTTTTAAGGGCAAACAAGTGAAACGTTTGTTGATTGGCTGCCCTGCAGCTATTGAAAAGGTGCGAAAAATGCCCGAATACCGAACCCAAACCAGGACTTTTTCTCAAATGTCCGGGTTCGGAAGTGCGGTATGAACCCGAACTCGCTCAACTCTAGTCATAATGTAACGATATTAGTTTTGAAGGTTATCTCTATATGTTTTTGTCAAGGACAGAGAAGTCATTTTGCAAGTTTCACTAATATTAAGCAGTGTTACACTATATTAGATCTTTTTTGGATTTATGTTTGGAGTCTTATTATTGAGGATTACTAAGAAGGAACATCAGTCCCCAAAGGGTGATGCTGTTTGCTGCACTTATTTCCCCACTATTCAGAGAAAGGAGAGATCCCTTCACCCATTACGCTGTTTAAAAATCCAGTTGGTGGTGAGTGTGGATTGGAGTGAAGTCTGGTGCATGTAGGTGTGTTCCAGTGTGGTTTTGATGCATTTTACTTTGTTCCTGTACAGTTATGTGCAGGAAAAATGCAGCAGGTTCTATTTTTTCTTTCTGAAACTGGAATACACTGGGACTGCAAGCACTGGTATGAACGGTGCTCTTGAAAACCATGTAATCTACTTTCTGTGCATTTTGGATGCAGAAAAAATGGCGTGTGGTGTGAACTAGCCCTTGTGCCTCTTGCTGCACCTGGAAGAAAGACTCACATATTTTTTGCGTCCCCTGTCCTTGCTAGTTGTAAGACCCTGGCAGATGTTGAGCAATCACCCTGCATTACAAGGACAAGCAATATCCCCAGTTAAAAATCTGTGCATGTGCTTTTTCTCCACATGTCAAGCTGAGCTTATCCACTCCTGTTATATTTGGTGTGAACACTCAACATTTGCCTTTTCCTAGTAACTAGCCAGGATGTAGAATGTAAATGATTAGGGAAAATTGTTATTATACTTACCGTAATTTTCCTTTCCTGGAGGTTCATCATGTCAGCCTACGTATGGGTCAGGTCCTCCCCTTTGACCCCCATAGGACAACCCACTAAATGAATAAAAGGAGGGCCTCCCTATACCCCTAAGTTCCTAAACCACTTCACAACAGAACATCAGGAAACTCTAGGCTGACATGATGAGCCTCCAGGAAAGGAAAATTATGGTAAGTATGATAACAATTTTCCCTATTCTTGGAGCTCACCATGTCAGCCTACGTATGGGATCTAACTAGCATACAAAAAACAGGGTGGGAAAAATAACCACACATCACCAACTTAATGCCCAGAAAACCTGTATTATATTAGACAGACAGAGCGGAGGTCAGCACCGAATTTCCCAATGCCCAAGCCGGGCCATACATTACAAGTGATAATGAGCAATGAAAGTTTTGGAATACTTGGATATGGATTACCAGGATTCTAAATGGGGCCATTTGATCAATTTTAGGACTTACTGATAGATAACCAGTTATTTGTCAGCTTGAAATTCTGCGTTCTCTGCAGATACGTTGAAAAAATTACCTAAAAATTTGTGTCCACCTTTGACCAATCTTCCTGTCCCGAAACTGCATACAATAAAGGTTGCACCACTTCCAAACTTATATGAGAAAAGGTCCAACCATTTGAAGAAAAGATGGAACTACTGTAGATTAAGAACCTCTGTCTTGAAACGGCTCAAAATATGGAGACTTGGCTGAGAAAGCTTGGATTTTTTCCAAGACACGACTGGTTGTTGATTTAGCTATAAGGTTGTTCGTATGAAACCTGATCTTCTACACAATGAACCATTAGAGCTGAAACGGTCGACAACTTGACCGAACT
Source organism: Glandirana rugosa (assembly GCA_018402905.1). Taxonomy (NCBI): domain Eukaryota; kingdom Metazoa; phylum Chordata; class Amphibia; order Anura; family Ranidae; genus Glandirana; species Glandirana rugosa. The sequence continues at coordinate 70,749 of BLSH010330940.1, read as the reverse complement.
GTAGCCAAGCCCTTTTTCTAGGGCCAATTGCAAGAGCGCCAAGACCTCAATATGAGAGGAAGACTCAGGATTGAATTGAATAATCACTGCCACACCAAAGATCTTTTCCACATGCTATAGTACATAGCATTCAAAGATATCTTCCAAGATTTAAGCAGCTTCCACTGGACCTCTTCTGCTATGCCCACCTGGGCTAGCTGGCTTCTTAAAAATAACCAGGCTGCTAATTGAGCCATATTGGGATGAGGCATGTTGTCCGAGTACCAAAGATTTCTGAAGTGCCATCAGCAAATTGCCTCAATAGTGGAACTAATTAACGGATCATGTTCATGATTAGGGAAGTTTGAGAAATAAAATGGATACAGGCCAGAAAATCCAGCACTGGGACAGAGCATCATGACCCCTGGCTCTGGGATGGAAGAACCAGGAGAAGAACACTACCAGCTGAGCACTGACAGGAGAAGCCATTAAATCCACTTGCAGGGTGCCCCACTGAGTTATAGGAAACATCCATTTGTTTAGATCCAGAAAGCGTATGCTCAAAAAGTGTCTGCTCACATATTCTCCACCCTAGGAAGGTAAGAGACTGGCAGGGACAACAGATTGCACTCCAGCAACCAAAAGATGTGTGCCGCAATCTGCCTATGGCTGCTTTCCTCCCTGATTCGACACATGCTACTGTCTGAATCCTCACGATGGTCTTGAAATAGTGGTGCAAAGATCAGTAATGCCTCCTGTGCCGCCATTAACTCTAGAATGAGGAATCACTCCCTTCAATCTTCCTTGAGCAAACTGGTTCTGAGAGTTAGCTTGACCCACTGTTGGAGTAAAGCAAGCTTAAAGTGTTTGAGATGCCATCGAGCCCAGGCCACTGTGGGGACTGCTACATTCATCAATACCCTCATACAATGCCTTGCTGATATCAAATGACTTGTCTTCAGAGTGCGGACCATCAAGATCAAGAGGAGCATCTTCTTCTGGGGAAGGAATACTTTCCCCACTGTCGTTTGAGACACCCAGAAACAACCTCTGTGAGGGAACTAGCTGGCTCTTGCTGAAGATGAGCAACCAACCAAAGCTCTATAGCATCTCCAGCGCCCTCATTCGATGATTCAGAAGCCCCCTAACTTATTTCCACCACTTTCCATCTAAAATGCATCTCACCAGCCTTAGAAAGGAGAAATTAAAAAAGCAGACATAGGTCATCCTCCTACATATATTCTTCTTTGGAAGAGTCTGAAGGTTGGTCGGCCTGAGAAAGCTATTGAGTCCAGTGTCATTGACCTGAGTTATCGAAAGAGTCCGGCTGGTTGGAAGTCTGAGAAGGTTTCTTCTTATATACATCCTCCTACTGGATACAGACGAAAAAATTAAAGAGGAAAGATTCCGACCACTCTACGTAAAATCTACCTTTCACCACCTTTATTCAATCCCCCGAAGACTTAGTAGCTTACTCCCGCGACCTCTACGATATCTCGAAACCAACCAACGAGTAGAAGTCGTTCTCGGTCGATCAAGGGAGTGTCTCCAACAAAGACCCACAGAGTTTGCTGTCACCCCTTTCATAAGGAAGGGGTCTTCTTCTACGAGGAGAACTAGAACTA
>BLSH010330940.1:41990-54303 GCA_018402905.1 Glandirana rugosa | reverse complement strand
TTGCTACTGCTTTACCCTAACCTCTGGATGCCTTGCATGGGGAAGGGGCCAACTGAGAGCAGGAGTTACGGCGCATTGAGGACGAGAGTCAACCGGGGAAGGGGTACGTTCCGTAGGTCTCCAATCCCATTTCGTCATCGTTGTTCCATGGCATTATTCTGGGAACACTTCAATAATTGTGGAAAGTTGTGGGGGACCTTTATGCCCTAGGATCTCTCAGAGTCTCTGGTATCGCGTATTCAGGAACAACCTGGAATTGTGTGTCTGCTGGTGTTAGGGGTCTTCATGGGTATGTTTTGCGGCTGTATCACTCTGCATCATTGTATTCTGTGTTTGCAGATATCTGGGTTTGGGATGAAAGTTGGGAATATTCTTGTGTGGTTTTGAAGTGTGTCCAACAGGCCCATGTGTGTGAGAATTTAGTGGGGGTCTCTCTGGCAATATGTATTAGTTCCTCCATCTCAGCAATTCTATTTACTCTCCTACACCACTCAGCGATCGTTGGAGGAGAGGTTGAGTTCCAGTGTGCTGGAATGCATAGCTTTGCAGCATTAAGTAGGTGAATTACAAGTGATTTACGATAGGTGTGTTCCAATAGGGTTGTGTGGTGGAGGAGGCATTGAGCTGGAGAAAAATCTATTGTGTATGTAGAGATTCTGGTGATCAGGTCATGTACTTGTATCCAGAATTGTTGTATATTTGGACACGTCCACCAGATATGTATAAGGGTACCGGGATGTCTGGAGCATCTCCAGCATTGTTCGGATTGGGCAGGGTTAAATGTATGTAACATGTGTGGGGTTCTGTACCAGCGCATCGTCAGTTTATAATTATTTTCCTGTGTAGCGACGTTAAGTGATCCCTTGTGTACCAGAGTGAAGATTCTTTCCCATTGTTTGTCAGTGATTTCTGTCTGCAGGTCTCTCTCCCAACGTCCACTGGCCAAACCTGCGCTGGGGGAGATCTCTGAGAAGAGCATATTATGGATGATGGAAACAAGGTGTCTGTGTGTTATCGATTGAGCACAGGTATTCTCGAATGGGGTCATTGGACGGGATACTTCAGCATGTTTATTAATCTTTTTTAGGAAATGGCGGATTTGGAAGTAAATCCACGGGGCAATTGGGGTGTTTGGATCTCGTGTCGGGATTTCTTCCCTATTTAGGAGGGTGTTATCTTTAAAGAAATGGAGTGCATTCATTTCAGGGCCTACCCACGTTTCTCCTAAGAATCGGTGTGACATACCTGGGGGGAAGGCAGGATTTTGTTTGATTGGGGTGAGAGGTCCGGGGTTAGTGGAAATGTTCGTCTTCGTACATGCTTCTTTGAAGCAGCGGAGCGAGGCCTGGATGAGTGGGTGTTTCCTAAGTGACTCAGGGATATGTCGCGAGTCAATCCATGGTGTGAATTTTAACAGGGTGTCTGCAAAAGACTCTTCTATATGTACCCAACTTTTGGTGTTTTCTTGATCTGACCAGTTAACGATCCTGGTAAGATGAGTGGCCCAGTAATAATGTTTCAAGTCTGGTAGTCCTATACCCCCTTTCGTTTTTGGTTTGATTAGTTGTGAGTAGCTGATTCTCGGGTTTTTCCGTTTCCATAAAAAGGAAGTACAGCATCTTCTGAAGGACGTGAAGTATGCTTGTGGAATTATGATTGGGAGGGTTTGGAATAGGAAAAGTATGCGCGGAAGGACATTCATTTTCAGGATTGCCGCACGGCCAAACCACGAGAAGTATGGTTTGTCCCAGTTATGCAGGTCAGCTGAGACAGTCTTGAGTAGGGGCAAGTAATTTTTCATGTGGAGGTCTGCTGGGTCGGCTGTTAGGTGTGTTCCTAAATATTTAATCGCATCGGACTTCCATTTGAAGGGAAAGTTGGCTTGGCATTGGTCAGTTGTGCCTTTAGGCAAGTTGATATTTAGTGCATAGGACTTGGTGTTGTTAATTTTAAAGTTAGAAAGTCGTCTGAAGAGTGAGAGGTATTTTAAGAGGTTGGGGAGGGAAATGTGCGGGTCTCTCAGGAATAGAAGCAAGTCGTCCGCGAATGCCGCGACTTTGTACGTTTTATCAGAAACTTGTATTCCTTTGATATCTCTGTTTGCTCTAAGACAGTTCAGGAATGGTTCTAGAGTCAGAACGAATAATATTGGGGAAAGGGGACATCCCTGCCTCGTCCCATTGTGTATGGAGAAGGCGTTTGACAGGTGGCCATTGACTCGGACCCGGGCTGTGGGCGTCGTGTAGAGGGACATAATATAATTGAACATAATGGGTCTTATACCAATATGTTTCAACACAGCTCCCATGTAGTCCCATGCCAACCTGTCAAACGCCTTCTCAGCGTCCAAGGACAGAAAAAATCCCCTAACAGACCTGGATCTCATCCAGTGCTGTATATTGACAGCCGTTATAGTGTTGTCCCTAGCTTCACATCCCGGGACGAAGCCTACTTGGTCGTTTTTAATTAAAAAGGGTAGGAGTGGCAGGATACGGTTGGCTAGGACTTTGGCATATAATTTTACGTCGACATTTAAGAAGGAAATTGGCCTGTAACTGGAGACTGACGATGCATCTTTGTCTGCTTTTGGAATAACTGTAATATGGGCTTCTAATAATCGATTAAACGGGAGTGTTGAAGTGGGGATGGAATTAAATGCCGTGAGAAATGGGGTGGCGAGTACATCTATAAAAGTCCTGTAGTATGCGGAGGTTAGGCCATCTGGACCCGAGCTCTTGCCAGGTTTTATTTGTTTCAATGCAGTTTTGAGCTCTAAAGCTGTAATGGGACGTTCTAACTCTTGAGCTAACTCTGGGGTCATAGGCGTGGGGCTGTATTTAGAGAGAAATTCACGAATAATTGATTTTCGTTTAGTTTGTTCACTTTGTGTATTTGACTGTTCGGGGAGGTTGTATAGTTTAGTGTAAAATGTTTCAAATTGTAGTGCTATGTCGGTGTTGCTTGAGTATGTTTTTCCTTGTGCATCTGTGATAGTGTGGACTGTGGTGGAGGCCTTCTTCTTTTGTATGGCTCTAGCCAGGTATTTGCCGCATTTGTTCCCAAATTCGTAGAAGAGCTTGTGACTTAATGTGAATTTACGCCTGGTTTTGTAGTCTAGTTCGTCTCTGAGTAATTTTCTTGTATGTGTCAGTTCTTCGTATTCGTGGTTTGCTTGTGATCTTTTATGTGTGCGTTCTAGGTGTCTTATTTTGTGGATCAAGTCTTCTATTTTCTTCTGTTTCTGCTTTCTGTGGGTGGCTTTCATGGCTAGGAAGTGCCCCCTGATTACACTCTTGTGCGCTTCCCATACAGTGAGAGGCGGAACATCTGGTGTAGTGTTCTCTGTAAAGAAAAATTTGAGGGTGTCGCTAATATGAAGTCTGTCAGGTTCATTGGTCAGCAGAGAGGAGTCAAGTCTCCATATCTTAGTGAAGGTGTGTTCGTCCGGTAGAGTCAGGGTGAGAGTAATCGGATGATGATCCGAGAGTATCATTGGCTCAATTGTCGCGTGGGTGAGGAGGTGTAGATCTTTCTGGGACAGGAACAGATAATCGATCCTCGAATATCTATTGTGCGGGGCTGAGAAGAAGGTAAAATCCTTCTCAGTGGGATGTATCGTGCGCCAGGAGTCGTGTAGGGAGAGTTCCTGAAGTTGGGATTTGATTCGGCTTAAGGCTCTGAATATAATGGGTGAAGTGTTGGAGGAGGTATCAAGTAGCGGGCATAAGGCTACATTAAAGTCTCCTCCGAGGATCGTGAGTCCGTTCTGAAAGGCTGCTAGTGTCTGAGTGACAGACCCGAAAAAACTTACTTGGTACGAGTTGGGGCTATATATGTTAGCGAGTGTGACAGGGGTGTCCTTTATGAGACCCTTGAGGAGAATATACCTTCCGTCTTCATCTATGAGGGAATCCGACAGTTTCCATGGAGTATTCTTGGCGATGAGTGTGGTGACCCCTTTTGTTTTTGCATGTCTATTGGTGGCATGAAATGCTGTTGGGAAGAATCTGTTTGTGATTTTGGGGATGGAATCCGTTCTAAAGTGTGTCTCCTGCAATAGGACAATATCAGCTTTCATTTTCCGCATCATGTCCAGGATTTGACTGCGCTTTTCAGGGAGGTTTAGCCCTTTCACGTTGAGTGAAATTACTTTGAGTGTACAGCGTGTAGTTTGTGTATTAGTGTCCACCATTGTTTGAGTGGTTGATAAGGCAAAGTGTACTCTGGCGTCGAGAAAGAAAAAAAAAATTGAAGAGAAAAAAAAAAAAAAAAAAGGGGGGGGCTGAGGTAAGTACTCCTTGTTTCAGGCTGTGTTGTCAGGAGCGAGAGTGGCAACAACTGCAGTTCGCTTCTAGCTTCAGTGTCAGTGGAGACCTACAGAACGGGGGAGGGGGTGGGAGTAGGAGAAGTAAGGCTGGGGGGGTGTGTGGGAGGAGACGGTGTGGGGGAGTGTAGGGAGCAAAGCAGAAGTGAATAAGGAGGAGAAGGTGAGATAGGCTATGTGGTATCTGGGGGGAAGATGAGAGGGGTTAAAAGATGTACGTGAGGATTCCGGTCAGTATTTGTTTAACCAGTAGTAGGTTGTTGGGGTAGGACCTACTATTTACTACTTGTGTTGTTCTGGTGGGGTTCAACCTGTCCTCCCGTCTGCTGCTGCAGATAGGAGGTTCGGCTGGGCGGGGGTGTGTTTGACGTTTAACTCAGGGTAGGGCAGGTGGCGGACGTCTCTCGGACTCCAGGGCGGCTGAGTGGGAGCTAAGAAGTTGTCAGCGCAACGGAGCATGGTGTTTGACCATATTGGGGATACAGTGCGGAGCCGTACTGTTCTCTGGTTAGGGGGTGATCAGCATACCGGTATGCCTTTTGTTAGTATAGATAGGTTGTAATGCATTTTAGCCGCTAGTCAGAGGGGAGTGTGTAAAAGTAATCATTGTGGTTGTGTCTCAGGATAAGACGGACTTGGATAAGTCAGTTATGGTAATGGGGAAAGGGAAGAGGGGATGTATTACCCGGTATAGTGGGACCTATTCTGATCTGCTTATTGTGTATTTGGCTACTACCACAGTGGTTCAACTCGTGATAACAAGAAACATGTGTTAAAATCTTTAACCTGTCACTGAACCCCGGGGCCTGGAAACCCAGGGGGTCAGTGGAATCATACAAAACAAAGGTGTAAATAAACAAGTACCTTAACAGTTTGTCTTTACCTCACAGGGTATTCTCCAAAGCTGAATGGGAAGGGGACCCCCCCTCCCCAGAGGTGAGCCCGCGCGGCCCCGCGGCAAGTTGCGAGTTGTGCTGGTCAGATGTTTAGTGAGTTGGATCAGATTCTGTCAGGGTAGACTTGATTTCTCCCTGCGAGTTCGGAGGGCCTCCGATAATTTTTCCTTCATGAAAAATTGCAAAGCGGTCGCTCTGGCCACGCGGACTCCGGGGAGGAAAGCGTCCCCACCCCCATCAAGAATATATACTCAACCTGGAACGATAAACCTTGGTGAAAGAAAAGAACAGACAAAGAACAAAGTACATATCCATGCAAAATGCAATGTAGCCCCGGGGAAGGGGGAGTATAAGCTTTGTTCAATCTTTAGACCCATGAGAGTGTGACAGACCTGTAATGATGGGTATGGTTTCATGCCCATTTCTCTTTCTCCCTACAGGAGGACGGTGGGTTCATAGTAGGTGCCTTAAGTGGCCTAGTCCTTCTTTGTCCCTTTAGGGGTGTCTCTGTGGACATGTCATTGTCCGTTTTTGCAAAAGTACTGTGTGGCTCGGGGGATTTTCCCTTAGGGCATTTTATGGCTTGTCAGTATATCATTACCTTGGGGAAGTATGAACCATACCTAGTGAGGCGTGATGTAAGTTTACCCCCTGTGAGTCTTTAGAGATTTGCACGGGATTGTTCAAATCACATCTAAGGATGTTCAAAAACCATTAACCTGCCACTGACCCCCGGGGCCTGGAAACCCCGGGGGCCAGCGAGGCCAAATAGAACAAAGGTGTAAATAAACAAATACCTTAACAGTTTGCCTTTACTTCACAGGGTATTTTCCTAGGCTGAATGGGACGGGACCCTCCCCCCCCGGAGGTGAGCCCGCGCGGCCCCGCGGCACATTGAGAGTTAAGCTGGTCGGCTGTCTAGTGATTTGCATCAGATTTTGTCAGGGTAGATTTGTTTTCTCCCTGCGAGTTCGGAAGGTTTCCGATAGTTTTTTCATTCCTGGAATTTGCAAAGCGGTCGCTCTGGCCACGCGGACTCCGGGGAGGAAAGCGCCCCCCCATGAATATGCAATCAACCTGGAACGATAAACCTTGGTAGAAGAAAAGAACAGACAAATAACAAAATACATATCTATGCATAATGCAATAAGGCCTCGGGGGAGGGGGGGTATCAGTTTTGTTCGGTCCCTTAGGCCCGTATGAGCGTAATAGACCAGTAACAATGGGTATGGCCTTATGTCCCTTTCTCTGTCTCCCTTCAGGAGGACGGTGGGTTCATAGTGGCTACCTTAGGTGGCTTAGTCTTCCTTTGTCACCTGTGGGGTGTCTCTGTAAGCAGGCCATTGTCCTTTTTGACGGAAGTACTGTGTGGCTAGGGGGGTTTTCCCTTAGGGCATTTTATGGGATGTCAGAATATCGTTACCTTGGGGAAGTATAAACCATACCTATTGAGGCGTGATGTAGGTTTACTCTCTGAGAGTCTTTAGAGATTAGCACAAGTTTGTTCAGATCACGTCTATGGAGGTGAACGTTGGTTGTTGTGGTGGGAATTTTCTGTGGTATTGGATAGCCTATTCGTCGTTGAGCTATCCTAGTGGGCTGTTGTGCTTTGCGGCAGGTTGTGAGTTTAATCCAGGTGTTCTTGACGTGGACGTCTGTGCACCGGGGATGCAGTAGGACTTGTGTGAATCTCGCCTCTTGGCCTGGGGGCTCTCTGTGGGTGCGGTGAGGTTGATCTCCTTCTCCTGAGGTGGTAGTCATCTCTGACCGGGATGGCTTCCATGTATGTGGCACATGGTAGACGTGTGGTTCGGAGATCACTGTACCATTCCGGTATGTCCATTCGGGGAATGTCCAGGACATCGCAGAAAGTTGGGAGTTCCTCAGGCACTCTGAGATTAGCTATGCGACCTTGGTGCGATACCGACAGACAGAACGGAAATTTCCATTTGTACTGTATTCCCCTGTTGCGTAATGTCTCCAGGAGAGGGCGGAGATCCCTCCTATGTTTTAGAGTTATTGGGGAGAGATCTTGGTAAAGCTTAATCTCTACCCCTTGGAATAAATGGTGAGACGTAATCTCGCTTGTCTCAAGATGTCTTCTTTTAGTTTATAGTTTACTATACAGCAAATGACATCCCTAGGCGGGTCATTATCTCTCCCTCTCGGTCGTAGGGCCCTGTGCAGGCGCTCAAATTCAATTGGTGTCTCTGGCGGGCGGCCTAAAAGGTCGTTGAAAATGGCGACTGTGGCCTGGGTAATTTGCGACTGTTCTACCGACTCAGGGATGCCTCTCACCCTTATATTGTGTCTGCGTCCGCGGTTATCCAAATCCTCAATTTGGCGGTGCAGATCTCTGAGTTGGGTGTTGTGCAGGCTTGAGGCAGCATGTAGGCTCTGCAGCTCAGTGTCATGGCGGGTGGTGGTAGCCTCAATGTCTTCCATGCGTGCAGCCACTGACTGTAGATCCTGTCTGAGGTCTGTGATTGCAGCTGCCAGTGTAGCTTTAATGTCTTCAGCCACTGTGCGAAGATCATGTAGGTTGAGTGGCTGGGAGTGAGTGGGATTTATGTGCAGCTGGGGCGACTGTAGATTGCCTGAAGGGCTGGGGCTGGGAGCGCGTGTTGCTGGTGCGGAAGTTGTGGAGGCCCGCACTGAAGCCGGGGCCTCGCGTGGCTGTGTCCGGAACATTTCCGGGATACTAAAGCCCCCTTGCGAGTCGCTGTCCCTGGGAGACCTCGAGCGGGATTGGGGTGGTGTGCCGTTCGTTTTCCCCATGTTTTGGCCGTGTTATGCGCTCCTATGAAGGGCAAAGCTCACCTCTGTGTCCGGAGCTGCCTTCTCACGCTGCCATTCCTGATCGGCGCCAAGCCACTCCCCCCCGCACGCCACAATTTTCATATATTTATTTGTAAAAAATGTTGAAAACCATTTATCATTTTCCTTCCACTTAACAATTTAATGCATTTATGTTTTTGGATGTAACATGACAAAATGTGGAAAAGGGGTATGAATACTTTTTCAAGGCACTGTATATTTTATTACTCTCCACAGAATGTCCTTTATGACACACACTGCATCACGTTTTATTTCCAATGGAGACCCCACTCCTATGGTAGTCTATTCATTACTGCTTATGGTGTCTTCGTGCCACTGGCTACTGCCACAGCTCCCGGAGATGAATCCCCCATTATGTCTTCGGCTTTCAGTACCCCATATGAAAACTATAGGTGACTTGTGAGTAACCTCCCCTTTTCCTCCCCCTCAAATTCTTTGCATCAAATACCAGAATACATATATATGCACTTTTTTGCAGATACAAGTATATGTACCCTGCATTGGCTCCTGATGAGTGGAAAGAACCCACAAAACACGTAGAGCCTTTTTTCAATGCTACGCTATCACTACCACCTGATCATGCTTGCTTTTACAGTCATGATCCTTAATTGACTTTTTTACTATTACTTAGAGAGGTCTAGGTTGCCAACTAACACCACCCACACCACAGTGGTGAGGCGATATGTATGTATATATATATATGTACCATGTGTTACTAATGAGCAATACTATTTATTCCCTGTATTTTGTTATGACTCAACATGTGTATATGTACCAATAAACATGATATAATATATTACATTTTTTTATCACCGTATAGCCGTGTGCTTCATTTAAAGTCCCACATTTCCCCTCTTTTTTTATTTGTACCAGGGATGGAGGCATATGGCACTACCCATCACTGTCTCATTTAAAGTCCCACCTACCACCCTTCTCAACTGTGTGGGAACTAGTGACACAAATACAGTGATCAGTGCTAAATATATGCACTGCCACTGTACTAATGACACTAGCTAGGAAGGGGTTAAATATCTAGAGCGATCAAAGGGTTTACTGTGTGCCTAGCCTGTGTTTTTGTGTACTGTATATGCTGCTTTTACTAGGGGAAGTGATAGATTTTAGTCCCTGCTTTGCAGGAACACAAAATCAATTTCTTCCCCCCTGTAAAAATAGAGATCTACCTTGTTCTGAGTCTCTGCCAGATGATCAGTGGGTGCCGGCAGACATCTAGTGCTTGGCCCCCGCAGATTGGCTTATCATATATATATATACAGTATCTCACAAAAGTGAGTACACCCTTCACATTTTTACTTGTATAACAGTGAAATTTGCTGTCCCCTCAAAATAACTCAACACACAGCCATTAATGTCTAAACCGCTGGCAACAAAAGTGAGTACACCCTAAGTGAAAATGTCCAAATTGGACCCAAAGTGTCAATATTTTGTGTGGCCACCATTATTTTCCAGCACTACCTTAACCCTCTTGGGCATGGAGCTCACCAGAGCTTCACAGGTTGCCACTGGAGTCCTCTTCCACTCCTCCATGACGACATCACAGAGCTGGTGGATGTTAGTGACCTTGCGCTCTTCCACCTTCTGTTTGAGGATGCCCCACAGATGCTCAATAGGGTTTAGGTCTGGAGACATGCTTGGCCAGTCCATCACCTTTACCCTCAGCTTCTTTAGCAAGACAATGTTCATCCTGGAGGTGTGTTTGGGGTCGTTAACATGTTGGAATACTGCCCTGTGGCCCAGTCTCTGTAGGGAGGGGATCATGCTTAGCTTCAGTATGTCACAGTACATGTTGGTTCCGTTGATGAACTGTAACTCTCATAATAACACTCATGCAGCCCCAGACCATGACACTGCCACCACCATGCTTGACTGTAGGCAAGACACACTTGTCTTTGTACTCTTCATCTGGTTGCTGCCACACACGCTTGACACCATCTGAAACAAATACATTTATCTTGGTCTCATCAGACCACAGGACATGGTTCCAGTAATCCATGTTCTTAGTCTGCTTGTCTTCAGCAAACTGTTTCCTTGATTTCTTGTGCCACAGCTTTAGAAGAAGCTTCCTTCTGGGACGACAGCCATGCACAACAATTTGATGCAGTGTGTGGCATATGGTCTGATGCCCAAGAGAGTGAAGGCAGTGCTGGAAAATAATGACGTCCACACAAAATATTGACACTTTGGGCCCAATTTGGACATATTCACTTAGGGGTGTACTCACTTTTGTTGCCAGCAGTTTAGACATTATTGGCTGTGTGTTGAGTTACTTATAGGTGGTCAGCAACTGGTAAAAAAAAGCATTATACGCTTGTTAAGTTATCCATAGTTGATCTGGCTGCAGTAAAATTAGTTTGATAAATAATATGGCGTATACTCCACCCTTGCACTGTCTCATTGAATGAACTTACATATGTAACTAATTATAAAAAATGATAGTGTTTAGCCACTGTGAAACAAGGAAGCCACTACATACAATGTTCAGTCTCTAGTGGGCCATTATCATCCAGTCAGTATTCTCAACAGTATAAAGGCTGAATAGAAGTAAGCTAATGCCAAATATTGAGTTTAGTTGGTTAATTAGCAAGTGATGCTGCATTTTAATTGCATTTATTTAGCTTTCACAAGTGTGTGGTTTTTACATATTTCTGCAAGCAACAGATAATGTATAACTAGAGTTGAGCGAACCCGAAATGTTCCATCCAGTAACATCCATTTGGCGTTTTCTCTCATTTTTGCTTGGGAATATCGCAGGGCTTGCGACTCAGCTTCCCTTTTCTTTTCCTATCCCTTCCTGTTTTGGGGTACATTTGATCAGCAATTAGGAGGATCGCTGTCTAATATTACCCTTCGTTGGTCCTGTTTGGGTTACAGGAAGTGATTCAGGAAGGTAAGAGATATGCGGTCTGCTGGCGCCATTACTCAGACAATATGCCCTAGTGTTTGACTAATTTGGCTCTTATTTTTACTTTCAGTAATATCCATTTGGCGTTTTTTTTTTTTCCCGTCTTTGCTTGGGAATATCGCAGGGCTTGCGACTCAGCTTCCCCCTTTTTCTCCTAGCCTCTCCTGTTTTGGGGTATATTTGATCAGCAATTAGGAGGATCGCTGTCTAATATTATCTTTCCTTGGTCCTGTTTGGGTTCCATCTCCCCCACCGTCCTCAAGGATTTAACTTTGTTTTTAAGGGTATGTGTCTCTCTCTTTTCTTCACATATCAGGTCATATTGGACCCCATATGGGCAATGGGGTGGGAGGGGACAACTGGGCACTAGCCTAAAGTTCTGTTATCTTATATACAAATTTCTTTCCTTTACCTTCTTAGATGACCATATACTCAGTGGAGGGTTTAATCCCAACGAGGGAACATTACATTATGTACCAATAATATAAAGTGAAGGTAAAGGAGGCCTTTGTATTTACATATTCGATCACTGATCCCTTCCAAAACTCTAAATACCTATTATTTACAACATTTTCCTACCTTTGATAGATAACCCCTTCAAGTCTGGATCTTGATAAACCCCTATGCTCGCCCCCCTGATTGCCGTCCTGAGCCATGTGGAGTCATATGTAAGCGCCTACATACTGTACATGTATTATAAATGATATAAGAACTACTAAACTGTTAAAATGAATTTCCACTACATATATTGTACCTACTTTTACTGTTTTTGAGTTATGTTAATTATATTATTTCTTTTTGACTAGTTGTCTCTGCAACTGACAGCCATATTTTTGGAGTCCTGAGGAAGCTCATAGCGAAACGCGTTGACTCCTTGTTTGTGTATAACATACTATGGCTCAAGTATTTTATATACAGGGAGTGCAGAATTATTAGGCAAGTTGTATTTTAGAGGAATAATTTTATTATTGAACAACAACCATGTTCTCAATGATTCCAAAAACTCATTAATATCAAAGCTGAAACAATATGTGTTTGTTCCTCAGTTGCGCAAAGCGATACTCGAAGGAGTCCTGAGGTTTTTATACCGACAGTCAACGTCTCTGTTGATCAGTTTTTCTTTATTATATTAATTGTATTGAGTTTTTGTCATTTTCATCCATGTTATATACATCACCTTTAAGTAAAATTGTCAAATCATCAAGAATATAGTAAATATTATGTACATGTCATACATCCGCGAATGTATACTGAGGTGTACCGAGTCCTGCCGTTAGTCCCCCCGCTCGTATCCCCAAATAGTTCTAGGTCTGAACTTCCCCAATAGATAGTTTC
>BLSH010330940.1:31247-41649 GCA_018402905.1 Glandirana rugosa | reverse complement strand
AATGAGGTTCGACATATCCGAGCTTTCGGATGATGGTTAATTCGTATAACCCACTACACGTAGAGTCATTACTCTTCCCCACACCAAATTACTGTAGTTGTGGGATATAGTCCACACGTATTAATAATCCGTTGAAGGAAAGGAAACCGTTTTACCCAGTTTTCTTGACTTTTCTCAGTTCACGGGCAGTTATTTTGCGCCTTGGTTTTTCCACACGCTTCTTGCGACCCTGTTGGCTATTTTGAATGAAACGCTTGATTGTTCGATGATCACGCTTCAGAAGCTTGGCAATTTTAAGAGTGCTGCATCCCTCTGCAAGATATCTCACTATTTTTGACTTTTCGGAGCCTGTCAAGTCCTTCTTTTGACCCATTTTGCCAAAGGAAAGGAAGTTGCCTAATAATTATGCACACCTGATATAGGGTGTTGATGTCATTAAACCACACCCCTTCTCATTACTGAGATGCACATCACCCAATATGCTTAATTGGTAGTAGGCTTTCGAGCCTATACAGCTTGGAGTAAGACAACATGCATAAAGAGGATGATGTAGTCAAAATACTCATTTGCCTAATAATTCTGCACACAGTGTATTTGTATAGTGTGCGTTGGTTGGGGCTCCTCAACGTATCACTGGAGGCGACCCTACGTGAGGTCCGCACCACGTGGCACTTTGGGGACCCCCCGCCTTTTGCTTCTTTTTTCGTTTACTTTTCACTTGTATTTTCTTATGTACAAATAAAATATAATTGTTTTTAACAAAATCAATCTCTGCTATCTCGTGGTGTGCCCATTTGAAACGTCCGACCTACGTGGGGTGTCCCACAATTCTGTTTGTTTGGTTTGAATTTATGGACGGTGGCACAATATTCAGGAAGTCCCTTTTGTATTCTACAGAGAAAGTAAAATACAGAAAGTGTTATTAAAGTATATAGGCCAAAAGTACATGTGAAACAGTTGTAACAAGGTTCATTGCTTAATAGTATAATAAACTGGATTAGGCAAGCAGCAAATGGTAGGGGGTGTCCACAATTTGTGGGCTAGAACGTGAAGAGAAGAGAATGTATCTTATCATATCATAGGCCCCTCCGCTCCCCACTCATAGGAGAACACAGTGAGGAACGGTCCCAAGGGTCCCATACTCTCTCAAATTGTGACACAGTGTGAGAACATGTTGCAGTGAGAGACTCCATTCGGCGAATTTCATTTATGTGTTGGTGTAGAAGAGAGGTAGTAGGAGGCTGCTTTGATAACCAACACAGGGGAATCACCCTCCTTGCTGCAAGTAGGATGAAGGATGAGAGTCTTTGTATAGGCTTTCTAAGTTTGGGAAAGGGTAATCCGAGGAGGTAATGTATTGGATCAAAAGGTAAGGGTGTGTCTATCAGGTCCTGCAAGAGTGACTGAACATCTAGCCAGAAAGGCTGTATCACAGGACATTCCCAAAAAATATGAAAGAAGAACCCCTTTGAGGTTCCACACCGCAAACACAGCGGAGACACAGAAGGAGTGTGGCGGTGCAGGACCTCCGGGGTCCTATACCAGAACATCAGTATCTTGATGTTAGTTTCCTTGTGTACAACACATCTGCAGGATTTAGAGAGAGCTGTCCAAATCTTACTCCAATCATCCACAGGAATCGGAATAGGTCTGTTTAATATTTCTGTCCATTTGTGCATGTATAGGTGATAGTTGGAGTCCAACGTGTCTGTTTCATGAAGGAGTTTATATATACTAGAGATTAAGTGAAGTTGATAGGGTCCCTGGGCACATATGTATTCAAATATAGTGGGTTTTTCCAGGACATTAGACGGGGAGAGAGAGGAGAAGTAATGTCGGATTTGGAGATAAGAATAGAATAGGTGTTTAGGGATGTCATATTTAGATTGGATATCTGTAAAGGGGAGGAGAGGGGGATAATTAGCCTTGTATAAAGTAGAGTAGGAGGATGTTAAATTAACCCCTAGATATCGGAGAGAATGTGAGCACCATTTATAGGGGTATGTTTGACTTAAAGCATTAAGGAGATCAGATGGGATGAGTTTGGGCAGTGCCTCAGTCTTGGAAGGATTGACTTTATAACCCGAGAGTGAACCATACAACTCTAACAAACTGTGCAGATTCGGGAGGGAAGTCAATGGGTCCGTCAGGGTCAGGAGTATATTATCAGTGAAGAGGGAGAGTTTATACTCCCTCTGTCGCATCTGCACCCCCTTAATCTCAGCATGGGAATGAATAGCCTCAGTGAGGGGTTCCAAGCACAATATAAATAGGAGGGGAGATAGAGGGCATCCTTGCCAGGTGCCATTTGATAATAGGAATGACTGGGACAGGAAGGCTGACAGCTGAACCTGAGCAGAGGGTCGAGAGTATAACGTGTTTAATGCTGAAATAAAGAGCCCCTGAAAATCATAGCGAGAGAGTGTAGCAAACATATAGGGCCAAGATAACCTATCAAAGGCCTTTTGTGCGTCTAAACTTGATATAAGCCCTGGTTTATGGTATTTGTTCAGGAGATCAATTAAGTCTATAGTTCTCCTAGTGTTATCTCCCGCTTGTCGTGCTGTTACAAAGCCTACTTGGTCTTGGTTAATCAACTTAGGGATCAGCTGGGCTAGGCGATTGGCCAATATTTTTGTAACAATCTTGTAGTCAGAATTTAAAAGAGCAATGGGCCTGTAATTATCTGGAATGGAGGGGTCTTTACCTGGTTTCGGAATTACAGTGATATAGGAATGTAAAAAGTGAGGGTGAGGTACTGTCCTTCCCATAAGTGAGTTGAACAAGGCTGTCATGTGAGGGATTAGAATAGGTTCTAGGCTTTTGTAATAGAGATAAGGGAGGCCATCAGGGCCCTGGGATTTTTGAGAGGGTAGAGTTTTGAGGACCTGGGATATTTCCTCCGGGGTGATGGAATTGTTGAGCAAAAGGAGATTAGTTGGAGATAGCCTGGGGAGGTCGAGCTTGTCAAAAAATTTATCAAACGCAGTTTGAGAGAAGTGAAAGCGGTTTTGCGGGGTCAGACAGTTATAAAGTTTGCGTTAAAAAGTTTTGAATATGTGGGTCATGGAGCGCGGGCAGAACGTGGGCTTTCCGTCAGGGCCCATTAGATAGTCTGGAAAGGAGTGGAAGGGGCGTGGTTTAAGTTTGTGTACTAACATTCAATGGGGTTTGTTTGAGAATTCATAGAACTTCTGTTTGGACCAAAGAAGGGATTTAGCTATGTGGTTCTGTTCTAGAACTTTTAATTGCTCCCGTAGCAGGACCACCTCTCGGAGACGGCCTACCATGGGGGTACGAATCAGGGATCTTTCCCTGCTATTGAGTTTTTCTAATAAATTGGCCTTCTGGGTGTTACGGTCCTTTTTTAACCTGGAGCTTAATGATATACACTGTCCCCTAAAAAAGGCCTTGTGGGCCTCCCATAGGGTTGACACCTCCGAGACCGACCCCTGATTTAGCTGAAAATATTCCCGTAACTCCTTGGAGAGAAGTTCCCTGGTGTGGTCAGTGAGGAGCAGAGACTCATTCAAACGCCAATGACAAGTCCTGGTGGTAGGATTAGAAAGGGAAAGATTTAGGTAGATAGGGGAGTGGTCTGACCATTTAATTGAGCCTATGTCTGCCGAGATCAGTCTTGTCAATAGGGGGGTTTGAAATAAAGAAATGGTCCAGTCTCGTATATGTTTTTTGAACTGGGGAGTAGAAAGTGTATTGTTTACCTAGGGGATGTTTAATGCGCCAAGAGTCTAGAAGACGGTTGGCACGTAGTAATCTGCGGAAAGAGGTAGACAAGGTCTGAGTGTGAACGGAGGAGGGAGTGTGGAATAGTGTTAGTTTATCTTTGGTTGGAGAGTTAACAACTTTAAAATCTCCTCCTACTATCATAAAAGCCTGTGAGTATTGTTGGAGACGTTCAAAAGCCTTAGATAAGAAAGATACTTGACCAGCATTTGGGGCGTATACGTTCATAATGGTTAACGGAGCTGACATGTACTCACAAGACAGGATTACATATCGCCCATGGGGATCCAATACTGATTCTTTGATTCGTAATGGGCAGGAGCGTCTAACGAGGATCGCCACCCCTGCCTTTCCCTTAGGTTCTGATGCAACGAACGAGATTGGGAAATGTTTGGCAGCGAATTTGAAGGATCCCCCTGGGCGAAAATGCGTCTCCTGTATAAGCAAAACATCCCCCTCTGAGTTTTTGAACTCCTTCAGGGCTAGCCAGCACTTCCTGACAGAGTTCAAGCCCTTCACACTCATTGAAGCAAGTTTTAAAGCCATTTATATTTACCAAGATACAGCACGCGTGAATACAATGCATTGGGGGGCCCCCAGGAAAATCCGGGGGGGCTGCCCCAATATGCCCCACAGTGGACAAAAAACACGTTAGCTATAGATATGCGAAAATTTCCCAACAGCAATTGAGCCTGCTGAAATAAAAGGCATGAAATGCAATGAACATTCTCACAAGAAGATTGAATATGGTTAGCAATGTTACCTGTGCTCAAAAAAAGGCCTAAGAAAGAAACGCAACAAAAACAAAAACAAAAGAATTGACCTGAGGGGTGTATACCGTTCAGGTGACCGAGACCGTGGTCTCGATGTTTACAGGGAGACATGGGAGGCCTCCAAAGATGGCAGGGTGGAAGGGGGTCTAGCCCAACCGAGCCCAGCAAACCCTGAGCCAAAGTAGACAGTTAATGGATAATGTTCAACAGAAAAAAGGACCCGAAGGTCAAAGAGTGATAAAAGAAAAAGTTAGCATATGAAAACTGGTGTTGAAAAATGTTGAATGGTCAAATGCTAGTGTTAACACCTCATGGGTGGGAGTTCTAAATTTCAATATCCCACCGGAGCTGCAATCCACTGGGTCTGATGGTATAAAAGACGTGGATTGACCAAGAGGGAGAAACTCAATCGCAGTTTCATCAAGTCTCAAGGGGGTTGTTTAGTAGAGCATTGGCTTTGTGGGGTGTTGAATGGTCTCTTGGCCTTCGACTTGGCTGGGGTCCAGATCCGGGATGGCATAGCTACAGGATGTGGAGTCGCCGGGGCTGGAGGGAGGTCTTCTTTGGGTATGGGAGGAAGAGGATGTGTTGAGTTCCATCTTTGATGGCTACTAGACGAAAGAGGAAACCCCAGAAGTAGGCCACATGGTGGGCCTGGAGATGTCCTGTGATGGGTCTCAGGTTGCGGCGTTTGGCCAGGGTGATTGGCGAGAGGTCACTGAAAATCTGAATCTTGTCCCCCTTGTATTCAGTTCGGGACTTGTTGCGAGTGGCCAGGGTGAGAGCTTCCTTACTCTAATACAAATGAAAGCGTACAATGGCATCCCTGGGCCTGGCCCCCGTGGGCGGTTTGGGGGTCAGGGAGCGATGTGCTCTGTCTAGACGCCAGTCTATGTCTATCACCTCCGGTGCCAGGGTGTTAAACAGGCCTAACAGATATGAGCGGATATTGTTATCACTCACAGTTTCTGGGATTCCATGTATTCGCAGATTCTGTCTGCGTTCTCTGTTTTCTAAATCCTCTTTTTGGATCTGGAGTTGAGTGATTGTATGCTTAAGAGATGAATTTTCCTCTTCTAGCACTTGTGTATATTGTAATAGGTCGTCTAGCTTATTTTCAAGAGTGTCCGTTCATTCCTCTAGTGAGTCTAATTCTCCTCTAAATTCATGAGAGAGATTCCCCACAGCCTGAGAAATAGTTTCTGTCAATTGTTGCAATAAACTCTGCAAATTTTTGTCCAGCAGCTCCGGGGTGAGCATTATCTGGGATCCCGTCACCTCTCCGATCGAGGAGGGCTGGATTGGGAGGTTTTCGGTCGGGTCAGGTATTCCCATCGGGTCGCCTTGGGAAATCGAGGCCGGGGATGCAGGCCTAGTCAGGAAGCGTTCTAGCGTGGCGGGAGGCCGAGGGTCTGGTGGCGGCTGGCCTATGTTCTTCTGCCACCCAATCTTACCCATGAGGTGCCTGGTGCAATGGGGGTATTGCCGGGGTGACCCCAGTGGCTGATGTCTGCTGTTGGAGCGGTGCAGGAGTCTCGGAGAGCGGGCTGAGACCGGAGCTCTGCAACTAAGGGTCCACCATCTTTAGCAGCCGCGCATGCGCCCCCAATTTTTTTTTTGTGCAAAATATTACATTTGCGGCCAGCGGTGCATTTCTTGCACAAAAATAAACAGTGCGTCTACATTGCTGGTTTAAAAAAAAATAAAATATTCTAAATACTACATTTGAAGCCAGCAGTGCATTTCTTGCACAAAAATAAAAAGTGCGTCTACAGTCAGGTCCATAAATATTGGGACATGAACACAATTCTAATCTTTTTGTCTCTATACACCACCACAATGGATTTGAAATGAAACGAACAAGATGTGATTTAACTGCAGACTTTCAGCTTTAATTTGAGGGTATTTACATCCAAATTAGGTTTATTCCAAATCAATTAAAAAGTGCGTCTACATTGCTGGTTTAAAAAAAAAGAATAATAACTAGTGCTACATAGTACATTTGCACCTTGCTGTGCATTTCTTGCACAAAATTAAAAAGTGCGTCTACATTGCTGGTTTAAAACAATATAAAAATAGTGCTACATAGTACATTTAATTCCCAAACGTGTCACGCTAAACCATAAAGTGCATATCCCTGAGTAGTGCATATAAAGTGCAAAAGGAACTAATGCAGTTCAATCATACAAAAAAATTGATCAAAGCAAAAAATAATTTGATAAAGTGCAATAACAAATTGAAATTATTTAAACCAATTAAAGTAAAATTACATAAAGTGCAAACGTGCATATAGTGGCTTAATGAGCAAAAAAGACTGCAAAGAAAAGTTCATCAGCAGCCAATAATGATATCTGGTTAATTAAAAGGCTTTTGTGATGTGCAATTAACAGTTCCCACAGCCAGAGAAGGGAAGATTCTCTATACTTCAAGGATGGAGAAAATAAAAAACAGGAACTTAGACCGATTCCTCAGATCCTCCACCATCGAGCACCAAGTGACACCTCCAGTGAGAAAACAAGATGAGGTAGTCTTACCGGAATCAATGGACCCACTGTTTCTAGTTGGGTCATCAGCGCAGGCAGATAGACCCTCTGTAAGGTATATATGTCACTATGGTGATAAACTTCTCCTAGGCAGCAGAGACTTCCGAAAAGTACAAAAAATTCTTCCAACACAACTCCCGAGCTCATTAATAGCGAGGAAAATAAAAAGGAATCCACATAGTGTAACTCCGCATAGCAGTCATTTATTAAAAACATTAAAAAAGTACTCACAAACATCCGTGTATACAGCGCATAAAATAAATAGAAGCCGGTAGATTAACAGTTCACCCCTCCTTCCGGGGTCACATGGGGCGTGGTGACGTCAGCGCATATCTCCGTCCTACATGTTTCGTCACAACTGACGTCTTCCTGGGGCATGGGCAACGCATTGAGTCACCACTTATATACTTTCTGTTCGAACTCCAAGTCTCACTATCAGTCCGTCGCTATCATGGCTTAAACCAAGGTTCATTGCTGTATACACAATGTAAGAAAAAAGGTATTCTCACTTCAGATATTGCCATCAGAGTGTTTAATCCAGCTGGCAGTCAGTGTGGGGCCTGGATATTCAAAAAACACCAATACAGTCCTGATTCATACGTAAACAGGAAATAAGTGATTCCTATAGGCATCACCGCCCCTTCAATGAATAAAAAGGCGGTGAGACCCCTAGTGTTCAAACATACAAACTACCAGTTAAAACCAAAAATATACATTGACAGATCTAATATCATAATAAACATACATAAGAAAATGTAATTAAATTAAAACATTAAAAAATATTAAAATATAATAAAATAAAAATAAAAGATTAAACAATTTAGTTGAAATAAGGACATAAAAATCATAAATTCAAAAGATGAGCCTACTCACATCAATCGAAAAAGAAGAAAAGGTACCCCCACCTTCCATTACACTAAATAGAAACATAGGGATGCTGAAAACATCAATCAATCAAAAAGGGGGAACATTCCCCTTCTTAAGATAGGGATGCTGAAATATTAATTGGTCAGCAGGGGAGGGGGGGGGGACATTCCCCCTTTTATCATAAAGCCCATTCCCACCATGAAGACTCCAACAGAACTTAACTCCTACCATTCCACCCAGAGTATCTATAGGTAATTGCTAAGAGTTATCAATAAAGGCATTTATCTCTACATCAGCATTCAGGCCAAAAGGTTTCAGACAGTGGATCTTATAGATCCAACTCATTTTAAATTTTGAGATTTCTCGTCTCTTGGACCCTCCCCTCCAGTGTAGTTTTAAAACATCAATGCCCAGAAACGTGGTCCCTTTCGAGTCCCTATTGTGCGTTTCTCGGTAATGTCTAGAGAGGGGATGATTTTTAAATCCCCTCTTTATATTCCCAATGTGCTCTTTTAGCCTCACATGTAGGGGCCTAATAGTCCTTCCTACATACTGGAGCCCACAGGGGCAGGTAATAAGATAAACCACATTCACAGTATTGCAGGAAATAAATGGTTTAATTGAGAAACTCTGGTTAGTACTAGTAGAGGAGAAGATGTTAGTCTTCCTCTCTCGTATCTGATTTATCTGACATACTGCACATCTTTTGCATTTATGGAAACCCGTCATGTTCTGAAAGAAAGCTGGTTTTTCAATAGGTGGATTACAAATACCAGGGGCGATCTTATCTTTAAGGGACGGGACACCCCTAAACACAACCCTAGGGGTTTCAGAAATGATGTTACTCAAAACTGGATCACTCCTCGGTATATGCCCATGTCTCTTGACTAGCCTCTTAATTTGATAATGTTGTATGGAAAAACCCGTCACGAATGGTCCGACAGAATCTTTGCTTACCTCCCCTGGCATTTTTGGTCTTTCCCTTAAAAGCTCCTCTCTGTCTAGCTTTTCTACTGTCGATATTGTCCGCTCTAAGATTTCTGATTGGTAGCCTTTGTCCAAAAACCTTGATGTTAACACTTTAGCCTGACTATGAAAAACATCTAGTTTACTGCAATTACGCCTTAGTCTTATATACTGACTCTGTAGTTGCCCATTCTCAACCCACACCTTGAGGTCAAGGAAATTAATTGTTTCCAAACTAGCCTCGTACATAAATTCAATCCCCCTCTCATTGTCATTTAGTTCCAACATACAGTTTTCAAGGGATATACCTTGCAGAGGGTCAATCTGCCTGCGCTGATGACCCAACTAGAAATAGTGAGTCCATTGATTCCGGTAAGAGTACCTCATCTTGTTTTCTCACTGGAGGTGTCACTTGGTGCTCGGTGGTGGAGGATCTGAGGAATCAGTCTAAGTTCCTGTTTTTTATTTTCTCCATCCTTGAAGTATCCAGAATCTTCTCTTCTCTGGCTGTGGGAACTGTTAATTGCACATCACAAAAGCCTTTTAATTAACCAGAAATCTTTATTGGCTGCTGATGAACTTTGCTTTGCAGTCTTTTTTGCTCAATAAGCCACTATATGCACGTTTGCACTTTATGTAATTTTACCGTAATTGGTTTAAGTAATTTCAATTTGTTATTGCACTTTATCAAATGATTTTTTGCTTTGATAAATTTTTTTGTATGATTGAACTGCATTAGTTCCTTTTGCACTTTATATGCACTACTCAGGGATATGCACTTAATGGTTTAGCGCGACACGTTTGGGAATTATTTGTTACACTGTGTTTTTTATCGCATGGTCTGTCGCAGCTTGGTGTTATTGTGACTCTTAGTGTGGTATGAACCCATTTGTAAACATAGTACATTTGCACCTTGTTGTGCATTTCTTGCACAAAATTAAAAAGTGCATCGACATTGCTGGTTTAAAAAAAAAATAATGCTACATAGTACATTTGCACCTTGCTGTGCATTTCTTGCACAAAAGTGCGTCTACATTGCTGGTTTAAAAAATAATATAAATTTCAGTGCGCATGCGCGAGGTTCCCCGGACAGACATGCCTGAGTGAAGCTCCGTGCCGCCGAGGACACAACCGCCGGACACCTCCAACTACAGGCTACCTCTATCCAGGCAGAGAAACCTCCACAGGCCGCCAACACAGGAGCCGCCGTGCCTCGAAGTGAGTCCGTACAGACAGGCCCCTTGGAGCGCGTACGCGTGACTTTAAATATAATAAAAAATTTGGTCGTTACATCTGCGTGAAAACACGTTCTTTACGTGTCGTTCCACGTTTACATGATACATCGTAATAAAAAAAAAATTTGGTCGTTACAGCTACGTGAAAAATTAAAACACGTTCTTTACGTGTTGTTCCACGTTTACATGATACAAATGTTTACCCAAGTATGGTGTGATTCTCAGTGTTATTGTGGTTCGACGCTGTCTGGTACGCTATTTTTTGTGTCACATT
>BLSH010330940.1:581-21357 GCA_018402905.1 Glandirana rugosa | reverse complement strand
GAAGAATACCTATCCATGTTATAATCGATAGACGGTTAGTACCCCTTGAAGAGGACAATCTTCTCTAAATAAATTTTCTAAACAATTACCAGGTTGTTGATATAGCAAAGCACAGAAAGAGTAGGAAATTGCTAAGTCTATTAAGGAAGGCGATAAAACCTTTTTTAGGTACATCATTAGTGATAGAAGGAAAAAATACAATGGGATCACTAAAATGAAAACTGGGCACAACACATATGTTGAGGGAGACCAGGATGTAGCAAACCATTTAAACAATTACTTCTGTTCAGTCTTCTCAGAAACAGACTGCACTAATGATAACAAGTTAGGGAATCATATTGGTTCTAGTAATGATGGTTCATTTCTAGGATTTCTGGAGACAGAGGTAGCTGAGGAACTGGCTCGGTTAAAGCTTAAAGGGCCCTGATGGTATTCATCCCAGAGTTATAAGAGAACTTTGCGATATAGTTGTTGGACCATTAACAAATCTTTTAAATAAATCTCTTCTAACAGGAGAAGTTCCCCATGATTGGCAGATAGCTAATATTGTACCTATCCATAAGAAGGGCAGCAAGGAAGAAGCTGGCAATTACAGACCAGTGAGTTTAACATCAATTGGAGTCAAGGTAATGGAATAATTTCTGAAAAGAAGGATCATTGATCACCTAAAATACACAGCTTGCTGGACCCAAAGCAGCATGGCTTTACTGAGGGCAGATCGTGTCAGACAAATCTGACTGAATTCTTTGGCTATATTATCAGTGTTTTGGACCAGGGTGGTGCTGTGGACGTAGCGTATCTTGATTTCAGCAAGGCATTTGATACAGTTCCACATAATGATCTAATACAAAAGTTGTACAAGCTAGGACTTAACCCTTGGGTGGTTCAGTGGATATGCAGTTGGCTAAAGGATAGATCCCAGAGTGTGGTTGTAAATGGGATTCACTCAGAGCAGAGACCAGTCACTAGTGGGGTACCACAAGGCTCTGTACTGGGTTCTGTTCTATTTAACCTATATGTAAGTGATATAAGTAAAGGTTTGTTGGGCAATGTATGTCTCTTTGCTGATGATACAAAGGTGTGTAATAGGGTTGATATTCCTGGAGGTGTCTGTAACATGGAACATGATTTGGCATTGCTGGAAGATTGGTCAAAGCAGTGGAGACTACAGTTCAATATTTCTAAATGTAAAATAATGCATCTAGGGAAAAAGAATCCCCTTAGAGAGTACAGCATTGGGGGTACCGTGTTAGCCAGCACTACAGAAGAAAAAGATTTGGGGGTGCTTATTTCAGATGATTGCAAAATGAGCAAACAGTGTGACCAGGCAGTGTAAAAAGCAAATAGAATTCTGGGATGTATTAGTAGAGGGATCACCAGCAGGAGGAAGGAGGTTCTGATTCCTCTATATAGATCTTTAGTGAGACCTCACTTAGAATACTGTGTCCAGTTCTGGAAACCACACTTACAAAAAGATATTGATAAAATAGAACGAGTTCAGAGACGGGTAACAAAAATGGTGAAAGGTCTGGGAGATAAAACATATCAAGAGCGACTTCAGGAACTTAATATGTACAGTCTGGAGGAAAGAAGGGAGAGGGGAGACATGAATGAAACCTTTAAATGCATCAAGGGGGTGAATAAGGTTCAGGAGGGCAGTCTTTTCAATATGAGACCAAAATCAAGAACATGGGGACATGACCTCAAACTAACTGGAGGGAAGCTCAAAACTAATCTTAGAAAGTATTATTTTACTGAAAGGGTGGTTGATGATTGGAATAAACTACCAACAGAGGTTGTGAGACAGTCAACAGTAAATGGCTTCAAACATGCTTGGGATAAACATAAATCTATAGTCAGACAACAGGGTTAATGTGGAAATAATAAAAAAATAAATTAAAAGGGGCAGACTCGATGGACTACTCAGTCTTTTTCTGCCGTTACTTTTCTATGTTTTTATGTTTCTATGTAGAAGAGGAAAGTGAGGGTGAGGCCCAACCCCAATGAGGCAGCCATCATAGAAGAGTAGAGAGCAGCCATCCTATTCTACCAGATTTTGGAGCTGTTATCTCCAGGCCCACTTCCCATAGCTCTGCTGTCCAGACCTTTTTTAACACATATGCGGCCGATCTCACTGTTGCAATTTGCAATCTCTGCCACAAGCAGATCAAGTGTGGAAAAAACACCAGCTATTTGGGTACCACATTTTTCACAAGGCATTTAAACTCCCACCACTCAGCCCATTGGCAAGAGCACCTGACAGCCACAGAAAGGGGATGCAATTCTGCTCCTCCTCACTCCTCGCCTTTCTGGTCTATCCCGCTATACCTCCTGCAGCCAATAACCAAGCGCTAGGGATTACTGTGTAGATGATTTTCAAAGGATATGGCTGCATATGGATTTTCACTCCCCCAGGAGTTTTACGGAGCGGCTGGGATAACTGGATGCAGTCTTCAAGTCTTGCCAGGTGATGCACATGCAAGTGAATCGCCGGATTATATATGCTGACCCGCTATACCTCCTGACCTCTCAGCAGCCTCCACTGACAGGGATGATGGTATAGTGAAGGGTGTCACAGGTCCTTTCAGCATGTCTGCCAGTAGCACAACACCAGTTGTAGACTATAGCAGGTAAATTTCTCTGCCCCGTCTGCTGCAGCAAAAAAAAATTTAAAAATGCAGTCACTGCTACCCACACGCCCAGCGTTTCATTGCAAGCTTGTCAAAGCTGCTGGCTTTACAACTCCTGCCTTTCCATCTGGATTCTGTCCTCTTCCGTGAATTTGCAGAATGTGCTGTACCACAATGGCAGATTCCCAGTCGCTATTCCTTTTATGTAAGGTCATTCCAGGTGTGTACCATCACATGGAAGGCAATGCTGTGCCATTGTTGGGCAAGGCAGTCCACATTACTGCTGACACATGGTTCAGCAAGCTTGATCAGGGACACTATATTTCATTCACAGCATACTGGGTAACTCTGTTTGCAATTCAGGAGGATGCAGGACAGGGCTCAGTGTTGCATCTTGTTGTGCCACCCTGTCTCCATACAACTAGTGGTGATGATGTGAGATTTGTCAGTTCCACCCCTCCACCTTCTTGCCACCTCTGCTGAATTGTCCTATGAACCACCTAAGCGTTTAAGGGGTTATTCAAGGAGTCAGGATAAAAGGTGCCATGCAGTGCTTCAGCTGGTCTGTCTAGGGGATAGGAGCCATACCAGAGCAGAGATTCTGGCAGCTATGCAGAGGTAGGCCCAGAGGTGGTTCATGCCATGCCAGCTGGAGCCAGGAATGGTGGTGTGTGATAATAGCACAAACCTCCTGTGTGCCCTTAGACAGGGAAAGTTGACACATGTGCCATGCCTGGCACATGTCCTCAGTTTGGTGGTACAGCATTTCTTAAATAGGTACCCAGGGTTGGAAGATCTGCCAAAGCAGGCCAGAAAAGTCTGTAGCCATTTCAGGTGGTCATACTCTGCCAGTGCTTGGCTGGCTAAATTTCAGCAGGAATTCCACCTGCCCATAAACTGCCTTATTTGTGACATGCCTACCAGGTGATACTCGACTTTGGCAATGCTTCAGTGGCTGCACACGCAGCAGAGGGCCATCAATGAGTCTCAGTATGGTACAACAACAGGCTCAGGCCGGCTCTGCTTTTTTCCCCAGACCAATAGCTGCTGATAAAGGATGCATGCACTGTACTGTCACAATTTGAGGAGGTGACAACGATGGTGAGCCGTGACAATACATGCAGTAGTGACACAATCCAATCCCCGTTGTGTTCCTGCTGGAGCAGACTTTGCATGGCATTATGGACATGGCACTTGAATCAGAGCAGTGAGAGGAAGAGGAAGACCCGCTTTATGTAAACACAATTCTAGAGACACCACGCAACACACAAGAGCAGAAAGAGGAAGAGGAGAATGAGGACAATTCTGGCAGTTTTGGAGGCATTTAAGCAGAGGAAGACATACAACAACCCTTACAAGATGGTTTTCCATCCCCAGAACCCTTGGGAGCAGTACTTGGCTGGGAGGAGGCAGTATCAGATACTGTAATCCTCATTGACCCTGAGGAGTCTGCTTCTCACACTTCCGCAAACTTGCGGTGCATGTGCTCCCTCATTCTTCAAAGCCTGCAAAAGCAATCGAGAATAAGTGGCATCAAGGATAAGGATCACTATTGGTTGGCAACCCTCCTTGACCACAATTACAAAGGGGAAAGTCTCAGAACTCATCCCGTCCCCACAGTGGGAGCAGAAGATGAAATCTCTTGAGGACACCATAAAGAGGAGTTTATGTAGTGCCTTTTCAGATGCTGGTAGGTTACAGTCTTGTGCAAAACATAGTTTTGTGGCTTCTGTTGGTCAAGAGAGGAGCAATGGAGAAGGGGGCTGCCTTAGTGATGCTTTTCAATTTTTTTTTAGTCCTTGGCACCCAGGGCTGTCAGCTTTTGCATCCTATCGGCAGCATCTGCATCATATAGTGGGAGATTATCTAGGAGCGAAAACCGATATGGAGAACTTTCCAGTTGACAATCCACTGGGTTACTGGGTCATGAGAATAGACCCCTGGCCACAACTTGCCCAGTATGCAGTTGAGCCATCTGGCTGCCCTGCATCCAGCATGCTTTCTGAATGGACATGCAGGGCTGCCAGAGGTTTTGTGACAGAAAAGAGAGCGTGTCTGTCCACAGACTCTGTGGACTGGCTGACATTTATCAAAACGAATCAGTCCTGGATTAGCAGCAGCTATCAATCCCCTGATGCCGATGCCACTGATTAAGTTCTTTCTGGATCTAGAATCTCTGAAAGACTGACTAGGCTGCCTAGCTTTGTGGGTTTTGATTCCATCTGGAATTTTTGGTGTAGGTTTCATGGGCACACTTAACACCCAAGGACCAATTCTTTCACACATGTTTGAGAGGTGCATATCATTTTAATTTTCATCACCGACACTCAAAGACCAATATTTCTGCACTTGTTTGGCCAGGGCATATCATTTCAATTGTTCTCCAAAGAATAACTGCCTTATAACAACTTAGAACAAGAATAAAGAACAATAAATATATTCATATGTAAAAAAGAGTCACTTCAACAATTAATATTATGATACACAAAATTTTTTTTTAAAAAGATAGTAAATAGCATCTATAAAAGTTCCAGATAAAAAAGTCCAAAGTAGTATTAAAGGAGTAGAAAACTCTCAATAGGTAATTCAGGATATGGAGTTAAGCAAGGATGAAATCTTCTCCATGTGTGATTCTCAGTTAGAAAGACATGCAGAAATCATCCATACCCGTGTGTAACAATCCACCAGAGAAACCACCACCTTAAATGTAAAAATACCTGCTCAGCAGCAGCATTGGACCTTTAAAAAATGCCAGTAGTACTTTTGGCTAAATACCTTGTTAGGGCCTTTTAGAGATGTTCCTATAGGGTTCTGTAGACCGCAATACAGAACATCTGACCGTAGCCCCCGTGTTGTTCCGCATAGTGTAAAATCCAATGTTACATTATTAAAAAGAATATGATCGCACTTACAGTTAAGTAGACACAGTATGCTAAAATATCTGGCCGGCATATAATCAAACACCCGCAATACCGGGACTGATGGTATGTGATGATGTCAGCACGTCGCCCGCCCTACTCGTTTCATCAAAGAATGACATTGTCCTGGGGCACGGGTGCCGTGCTGCGCCATCGCCTAAAAAAGTATTTCATGAAACCAAGCCTCATTTGGCATATTGTGCCGCTCAATGTAAATTCATTAATTCCTAATTTGACAGCAAGGCCAATTCTTGCTTTCATCAAGAATACCTCTATAGGGTTACAGTGTGAAGGCACCACCAACACCCAAAGCCCAATTTTTCCGCACCTGTTACTTCTATCCAAAGTCTGTGAAAGAGACACCAGAATTTATCCAAAAAATCTCTAATCTTGTTCTGAGTGCACTAAATTGTGGCTCATTATACAGACTCAATGTATAGATAAATCAGCGCAGAAGAAAGTGAAATAGTAGACTGCTATGAAAATTGATGGAATGCAAGCTGAACACTTAAAGGCAATTCATAATCCTCTCATCATTAAATCCAAAATAAACAGTGCAGCTGAGACTACAGTCCATATGAAAAGAGTAAAGGCCATATAAGAAGAGTACAGTCCATATAAGAAAAGAGATCTCCTGATGTGAGTTATGGTGTCAGATACTCAATCTCATGCAGGTGAAGATGATGTGGATCCTGTTGCCACCACCACTAATAGCCTCTCACCTCCTTGATACGGCCACAAAGGCCATCAGACATGTATCACACACAGTTGGTGATGAAGATCTCATTCCCCAAGTGGGAATTCCTTGTGACTCCAGCAGGAAAATTACTCCCCCGATCACATGCAGATAAAAAATAAACACTTTCTAGTGCTCTGTGTATAAAATCACGCAATTTAATTGTACATAAAACAGAGGTACTCACATTTAAAAGCACCACCACTGGTGCCGATATGCAATCAAAACAATATATTCAAAGTTCTAAGATGGCCATTCAGGTGACGACCGGCGTGTTCCTCCCTCACGTACGCGTGACGTCCTAATTACAGGACTTCTTCAGCATGAGAGGAGGAATATTAGTCACCTTCTCTAATTTATCTATCTTCATCAGGTCACATGACCGCAATGATCGAATGGCTAGCTGTTATCCTAACCAATCAGAAATCTCTGATCTGATGCATTTCCAGAGCTTGACCCTGGGCGGCCATCCCAGATTAAACACTACCTATTCCATTGGCCAAACATAAGGCCAAGGATGTGTGCTTCCGTGTCTCAGTACCGGAAATGCAGAGTAAGAGCTACTGGTGTCACCTTAATGCAATTTATGTCTGTAATGCAGTGTTCATATAGGGAACAAATTGTTAAAAGAACCTACAGCCACAGGACACAGGAGGGGGGTGGCCTCATAATAAGGGAAGTGAATTGGCCAGGACCACGTCCACTCAGCACACAACACAGCCGGGCGCACCCCCGCCCAATGCGCCGTCACCGCAGCACAGATCGTCGCTGCAGCATTGCGAGAGGAGAGAGGGGGGAGGAAAGATGTGCTGCAGTGCTGTGGGCGATGTGTAATGCCCACAGCACTGCTAAGTGACAGTTAGCAACCCCACCATCCATCCACTACTCACCCAGCCATCCTCACCCCATCCATCCACCACCCACCCAGCCATCCTCACCCCATCCATCCACACCCACCCATTCTCAGCCCATCCATGCTCAGCCACCCATCCATCCATCCTCACACAGACCAACCCACCCATCCATCCATCCATGCTCACCCATCCATCCATGCTCACCCATCCATCCATCCATGCTCATCCATCCATGCTCACCCACCCAGCCGTGCTCACCCAGCCATCCATCCATGCTCACCCACCCAGCCGTGCTCACCATCCATGCATCCATGCTCACCCAGCCATGCTCACCCATCCATCCATCCATGCTCACCCATCCATCCATGCTCACCCATCCATGCTCATCCATCCATGCTCACCCACCCAGCCCTGCTCACCCATCCATCCATCCATGCTCACCCACCCAGCCGTGCTCACCCAGCCATCCATCCATGCTCACCCAGCCATCCATCCATGCTCACCCAGCCATCCATCCATGCTCACCCACCCAGACGTGCTCACCTAGCCATCTATGCATCCATGTTCACCCAGCCATCCATCCATGCTCACCGACCCAGCAATGCTCACCCATCCATCCATGCTCACCCACCCATCCATGCTCAGTCATCCCCATCCGTGCTCATCCATCCCCATCCGTGGCTCATCCATCCCCATCCGTGGCTCATCCATCCCCCATCCATGGCTCATTTGTGCTTCATTCATTCTCATCCATACCACATAAGTTCTCATCCGTGACACATCCATGCCACTACAGTGCCCATCCGTGCCACTACAGTGCCCATCTGTGCCACTACACTTCCCATCTGTGCCACTACAGTGCCTATCCATGTCACCACATGGCCTCACAATAGTGTAAAAGGTAGTCAAATTAGATTTGAAATTTATGCCCCTAGAACACCTGACGGTGCTCCCTGCATGTTGGACCTCTGTATGTGGTCAGGTTGTGTAAAAGTGTCACACATGTGGTATCGCCATACCCGGGAGAAGTAGCAGAATATATTTTGGGTTGTAATTTTTTGCTAGGTACATGTTGTGTGTTAGAAATATTGTATAAATGGACAACTTTGTGTAAAAAAAATGCATTTTCATTTTCTTTCCACATTTTCCAAAAACTTGTGAAAAAAATTACATGCTCAAAAGACTCATTATGCCTCCTAGAATATACTTTGGGGTGTTTACTTTCCAAAATGGGGTAATTTTTGGGGCGTTTCCATTGTCCTGGTGCTCCAGGAGCTTCAAAAGTGCAAGAAGTAGTCAAGAAATTATATGTGTAATTTATGCTCCTAGATCGCCTGATGGCGCTCCCTGCATGTTGAGCTTCTGTATGTGGCCAGGCTGTGTAAAAGTGTCACACATGTGGTATCGCCATACTCAGGAGAAGTAGTAGAATGTGTTTTGGGGTGTAATTTGTGGTATGCATATGCTTGGTGTGAGAAATAACCTGTTAACATATGACAATTTTGTGAAAAAAAAAAACTTCATTTTCCCAAAATTGGGTATTGGCGGTGACAGAACACTGTAACCCCTTGCAGTTACTCTTGTTGGGAACAGGAATAGGCCCTGCTGTTGTAAATTAGTTTAAAAATTGTTATGCCATGCCCCTGTAGAACAGGTGCAGAAAAATTGGGCCTTGGGTGTTGGCGGTGCCCTAAATACAAAATATTGTTCTGAATTATGGACAGGAGGAATAGGAGCAGTGGCAGTCTTAAAGGGATCCCAGATCCCTAGCAAATTTAATCAGTTGCATCAGCATCAGGGGCTTGATAGCTGCTGATCCAGGACTGATTCATTTTTATAAACGTGAGCCTATCAACCGAGTCTGTGGACAGGCACACTCTTTCATCAGTTACGAACCCTCCAGCAGCACTGAATGTCCGTTCAGAAAGCATGCTGGATGCAGGACAGGCCAGTAGCTCAATTGCATATTCAGCAAGTTCCGGCCAGTGGACCATCCTCAAGACCCAGTAACTCAGTGGATGCTCAGTTGGAAAGGTCTCCAAGTCTGCTATTGCCCCTATATATTCCTGCACCATATAATGCAGATGCTGACAATGGTTGCTTGAACCTATCTGGCCTGGGCACTGAGGACTGATACATTTTTTAAAGGCATCAATCTGCTGGCCACCTTCTCCACCGCTCTGCCTCTGAAAGACTGAAGCTTCAGAAATGCGTTGTCCAGCACCAGGACATGGTAGCCTTCCAGGGTCTGGAAAGGCATTGCACAAACTTTTCTTCAAGGTATCCTGAAGATGTTTCATCCTCTGCTCCCTCTGCGCAGGCAAGATGAGCTCTGCAACTTTACCCTTGCAACATGGATTAAGAAGGGTTGCCAGCCAGTAATGAGCCCTCTCATTGATACCACCAATCCTTGGGTCTTTATGCAGGCTTTTCAGAATCAGAGAGCCCATGCAGTGTAAGTTTGAGGAGGCATGAGTTTCCTCTGGGTCACTGAGGATGACATTATCAGGAACTACCTCCTCCCAGCCATGTACAATTCCTTGGGTTTCTGGGGACTGAAAACCACGATCCCTTGAAGACTGCTGCATGTTATCCTCCACATCCATGCTGACACAATAATCCTCCTCCGTCTTCTCCTGTGTGTTTGGCAGCTCTGCAGGAATGCTCTCTGCATAAAGGGGGCCTTGTGACGAAAGAAGGTCCTCCTCTTCCGCCCACTGTACAGCCAGGTGGGGATAGATTGTTATGTACTAAAGAGTCAATAGTCATAGAGTATAATAGGTTGGTTCAGTTCATAAAATATGCTTTGCGAGCTCTCATATTCTGCAGTTCATGTCTACCGAGTCCAATAAAGGTCACTGAGTTGGTAGTAGGCCTTGAATTAGTCCGTATTTGGTCCACCAAACCTTGTTTGCTTAAATGGATCTGGGGAGGGGAGGTCCAGTTTGTCCAGATTGTATAGGTTCTCCAGGTCTTTGTGCATGTCCTTTATTGTTGGAAGGGAGGTTGATGTCCAGGCCCTTAGGATAGCCCTCCTGCTGGTCATGTAGCAAGTAGAGAGCCAAGACTTGTTGGGCTGTATCATATTGAGCATCTTCTTGTCTAAAGCTTGCGTAAGGGGCCAAAGGTGCCAAAGATCAGCAGATAGTTGTTTACATGTGATGGGAGGCCCGTAACGTTAGCAGCTAGCAATTCCACTTTGGACCAAAAGCGTGTAATGATGGGGGATGTCCATAGTCTGTGAAGAAAAGATGGTTTGGGGGATTTGCAGTGTGGGCAGTGAGTGCCTTCGTGGTGATCGGGTGAGCATAGGTATGGAATTTAGGCCTGCTGGGCAATCTTAAATTGCTGTTCTCTCCATAACTCATTAGATATATGGATACAAGTAGTGTTGTATCCTTGGGGTATATGTTTGCTGGCTGCTGAGGAGCCAAGGTCAGAGTTCCAAGCCTTGAAAGTCAAAAAAATCAGTTGGGAGGTTTGGGGTATTCAGGAGAGGTTTGTAAATTTCTGAGATTTTATGGCCATTGCCATGAAGGAGGCGGTCAATTATGTAGGCTTTGGTTCGAGCGCCTCTTGTGGGGCATTGGCTAATGGCAAAGCTAACAGCTTGATTAATATATAGACTATGGTGCTTGGGTAGGTTGAAGTTGTTGCAGGTCTGTTCCGGGGAAAGCGGATGTCCCGTAGTGCCATCGAAGAGTTGTGCGAATCTGAGAAGGCCTTTTGAAGGCCATTTGGGATAGATTTGGTTGTGGCTGATTTGAGGGTATAGGGGGTGACCCTGAATGGGTAATGATTTGGAGCAGCAAGGAGTAGTGCCCGAAATCTGTCTCTGATGAGGAGGTTGTTCTTCAGCTGGGGTGGGATATCTTTGGTTTGTCAGTGGAGTAGCGATGCTATGTTGAAAGGATGGGCCGTTTCTGATTCCAACTCAAAGTTCATGTGTCTGGAGGTTCTCGTGATCCAATCCAACCCCACTCTCAAGAGGCACGAAATATTATACAGCCTAATATTGGGAAGACTTGTCCCCCCCCAGGTGTTTGGGGAGGAACAGTTTTTGGATGGAGATGCAAGGTTTCCGCTTCTTCCATATGAAGGCAGAGATGGCTTTGTTAAGCCTAGTGACATTGGGGTGTTTCAGGAGCATCAGTACTGTTTGGAGGGGATAAAGTTATTTTGGAAAACTAACCATCTTGAAGAGGTGGCACATACCAAAAAAGGAGAGATGAAGTTTTGACCAGTTATCTAGTTCTGAGATAATCTTATTAATGGTGGGAATGAAGTTTTGGGTAAAAATCGACGATTGGGATTTTCCAATTTTGATTCCCAGATATGTGATATGGTGATTTGTGACCTTGAAAGACGTGTGTGGGGCCCAGTTGGGGTGCGAAAGTTAAAGAGATGGAGTACCTCACTCTTAGAGAAATTTATTCAAAGGCCCGAATAGGTTCTGAACATGGTGAAAATATCCTTGATTAAGGGAATGTCTTTGTGTCGTTGGGCAGTGAAAATTAAAATGTCGTCTGCGAATAATGCCATGCGGACCTCCTGAGCACAGATGGTAATGCTGTGAAGTTCAGGGTGGGAAGTCAGGTGACGGGAGAGGGGCTCTATGGCTATGTTGTAAAGTAGGGGAGACAGCGGGCAGCCCTGCCATGTGCGTTTATGGAGTCTGATGGGGCTGGAGAGGAGACCTGCCACCACCACCGTAGCCTGGGCGCCGAGTACATTTCTCGTACTAGATGCACAAAGGGGCCCGAGAAGCCCATTTTGGCTAACATCATGTCCAGCCATTGGAAGCTGACATTATCAAAGGCCTTCTCGGCATCGAGGGTTATGATATCCTTTTCATCGGTGGGGCTGTCCCTGGCCCTCTCCAGCACCATCAGCACCTTCCGAATATTGGATGTGGCCGATCTGCCCTGGGTGAATCCCGACTGCGCCGGGTGGATAATGGATGGCATTATGTGGGCCATTCTGTTAGCAAGGATTTTAGAAAGTAATTTGGAGTCCAAATTTAGGAGAGATATAGGACGTTAGCCTCGGGGGTCTGTTGGGTCTTTGCCCTTCTTGTGGATTAGTTTTATGTGGGCCAGAGGGGAGGTATTTGTTTCCCTGCAGGATGTTTTGATAGACTTCTAGGAGAGGGGTGATTAGGGTGTCCACTGCCAATTTATAGAATTCTGGGGTAAAACCATCTGGACCTGGGGCATTGCCTGGGGTAAGTGACTTAATGGCGCTATGCACCTCCTGCTGGGTAATAGGGGCATTTATTTGGGCCAGGGAATCGCTATCCACCCCGGGGAGATCGGTTTTCCTCAGGAAGTCCGCTGCGGCTCGCCCATGAATCGGGTCTGGGCCATAAAGTGTAGAGTAAAATTGTTTCAACACTAAATTTACGTCTTTCGGGGCGGTCACATAGTTGCCCGAATTTGACTTTAGTTTCGTTATATGTGTGGGGGAGTATGGGCCTTTGCACATGCTAGCGAGAAGCCTGCCAGGTTTGTTGCCATATTTGTGGTATTTTAGATCTTGCACCATTTAAAGAGGCGTTCCTGAGCTTCCGCCCAGTGTTCAAATTAAGTCTTAGCTTGTTTCCAGGAGCTTCTGTTGTCTTTTGTGTTGTTTTGTGCAAGTGAAAGTTGGGCTTGTCTGAGTGTCCTGCTGGCTTTGTGGTAATGTTTTAAGACTTGTTTTTATACCCTGCTGAATAAGAGATGATCCTGCCATGCAGGACTGCTTTCCCTGAGTCCCAAAATAAGTTGGGGTCTGATTTGTGTGCCTGGTTTGTGGAGGAAAATTCTGCCCATGTGTCCTTGATTATCTTCTGCAATGTTTGGGCTCTTTCAAGGTGGTTAGAGAATCGCCATATGGGGGTTCTAGCCTGTTGGGCGAGACCTGGGAGGTCTACCGAGATTGGGGAATGATCAGATATTACCATGCTTTCTATCCTAGGATTTGAGGCGAGTAGGAGAATAAGGGGATTAAGGAGGGTGTAGTCTATTCTAGACGTCAATTCGTGGGGGGGAGGTAAAATCTCTCACTTCAGGGTTAGTTAGTCTCAAAAAGTCAGTAAGGTGCATGCTCTCCGTGAACTGGTAAAGGGGGGTGCAGGGGGTACCGAGGTTGTCATGGGCTTGATCCTCATTGAGGACCTGCCTTCAAGCAGATTGATGGCTTGCTTAAAGTCACCTGCTATTAGCTGAGGGAGATGCATATAAGAAGCTATGTGAGAGGATAGATCCTGGAAGAAGGATTTAGTAGGGGAATTTGGCGCTTATACGTTTGTTAGAGCCCATTTCCTAGAGGGTGATGAAGGGATTATTGTGGTGTAGTGGCCATTGGAGTCTGAGTGGACTGCCTCTATTTTGCTCTGGAGAACTCCTGCCTTACCTTTCACTGCTGGGGAACCCAATACCTGGCCTACCCATAGCTTTTGCATACGTCCAAAGTCTGTAGCACGAAGATTGGACTCTTGAAGCAGAGCAATGTCCGCCTTTAGCATCTTTAGGTGGTGCAGGATGGCCATACGCTTATTAGGTGATCGTAGACCTTTGACATTTCAGGAGATTATTCTTAACCCTATGTCTACGTTAGGTTGGATCTTCTAGTCGGGTGTATCTACCATGTCGTACTGGTGAGTAGCATGTGCTGGTAATAGCGCCCTGGCTATTGTGGGGCAGAGGGCAATTGGTAGGCCTGACCAGGGGATAAGGTTAGGAGAGAGGGGTTGGATTTGGATGAGAGAGGGAACAAAGTATAATAATAAACTGCAACTGAGGATAACCATGGGCTGACAGTACTTCTCTTTTTTCCACCTATGAACTTCCTGTAGTAAACAGCGTTACCTGGGCTGGGATATTTGTTGTGCACCCTTATGCTGGGGTGGGGGGCTGCGTTAGAGGCCTGTGGTCTTGCTCCTTAGCACTGCCTTAGCTCCATTCCCAATTTGTCCCCCGTAGTGGGACATGGCAGCCGGGCAGGGCCCAGGCTCCTGGCAACGTGTTGTATGCCCATATGTTTTGCAGTTCAAAGATAATGTAGGTAAGAAAACGTCAATGCTTAACTGTAGCAACAGGATTGTGTTTTTAACTTACATAGCTTAGGTCCATAAGGCCAAACTCTGCTCGATTTGAAGCTTTGGTTTCCGGCTTGAGGTTGGTATGCAGTGGTTCAGCAGGCGGTCAAAATCTTTATCATAGATAGAGGAGCTGGTAATCATCCTAAGATTTGGGTCCTCTGCTAGAGAAGTTGACTAGTCACATTCATCCTTCCTGGGGCTTCGTTGTTCTCTCAGGTCTCCAAGACGGGGAGCAAGCTGGGGTGCCATGGTGTCCATAGGGATATGCATCTGTGAATGCAGATACTGCAAAGCTTCATCTGGATCCAAAAATGACTGTGGGTTCCCTTTGTGGTCAGTGAATTTCAAGATTGGCGGGAAAGTGAAGGTGAATTTGATTTTCTTTTCAAATAGTATTGCGCAAATGGGTTGAAAAGCCTTGTGTTTTTTGGAGACTTCCCGAGAAGATCAGGAGTTTGTGACCATCCACATGCAGGGCCTTCTCATTTTCGGAAGGAGCGGAGTATGCTGTTTTTGTCGGCATAATTGAGATAGCAGGCTATAACCGGGCACGGAGTTCTTCATTCATTGAAGGGGGCTCCCATTCTGTGCACTCGTTCTACTGTACATGGAGCATTGATGCCCAGCACGGCTGGTATGCAGTTGGTGCAGATGTCTAGCAATGCGTCTTGATGCACGGTTTCCAGAAGGCCGATCACGCGGAGATTATTTCTTCTGCTGCAATTTTCTAAATCATCAATTTTATATAGCAGGTATTGCTGCATCTGCTTCAGGTGCTGTGTGTTCATGAATGAGGCCTGCGTGTCGTCCTCTATGTCAGAGACTCACGTTTCCAGCTCACCAATCCTCTTTGTGTTCTCCACCAGCTCTTACCTGAGCTGGGATATCCCCGCTGCTACCGCCCGGTCCACCTCTGTGGTAATGTAAGGGGTTAACAGAGCCACCCCTGCCTGTGCTAGGCCTTCATACTGCGTGTCCAGCTGCTGGAGGATGGCGGGCTGGGATTGTGCGGCGTGATATGGCTCTATTGTCTATTGCGGGGAGACTTGTGTGAGAGGAGTTCCATCCGCCATCTTGCCTGGTGCTGCTCCCGCGGTATCAGGGCCGAATCGCTGGGTTGCGGTGGAGCTGTGGGGGTTATGGACAATGAATCTGTCTATTCACCAGTGTTCCCGCGCACAATGTGTACAAGCAGGAGCGAGTCCAGGTCTGTGGGTGAGCAGGGCGGGGATTTAGTGATGCCCGGAGCCACTGTTCCTCGCTCCCTCACATGTGGCGCCGGGACCGGAAATCTGTGCATGCATTCTTAATCAGTAGCCACTGACATGGCGAAAAGAAGCCAAGCTCCCCTGAGCCTGTCCTGGTGCCATGCTCAGAGGTACTCATTGATGGCCCTCTGCTGTGCGTGCAGCCACTGCAGCATTGGCAATGTTGAATTCCACCTGGTGGGCATGTCACAAATGAGGTGGTTGTTGGGCAGGTTCAATTCCAACTGAATGTCAGCCAGCCGGGCACTGGCATTGTCTGAATGCCGGAAATGACCACAGACTTTTCTGGCCTGCCTCAGGATATCTGTTAAGCCTGGGTACCTGGTCAAGAAATGCTGCACCACCAAATTCAAGACATGTGCCAAGCATGGAACATGTGTCTAGTGTCCCAGTCGCAGGACAGAGAGAAGGTTGGTGCCATTGTAGCATACAATCATTCCTGGCTCAAGCTGCCGTGGCGTCAACCACCTCTGAGCCTGCCCCCGCAGAGCTGACAGAATCTCTGCCCCAGTGTGGCTCCTGTCCCCAAGACAGACTAACTCAAGCACCTCATGGCATCTTTTAGCCTGACTCCTTGCGTAGCCCCTTGAACGCTTAGGGAGCACTGCAGGTTCAGAGAACAATTCTGCAGAAGAGGCCACAGAGGTAGAAGAAGAGGAGAGGGTCGAGGAGGCGGATGTGGCAAAATCACTACCAGTTTTTTGGAGGCGTGGTGGCGGATTTAGCTCCAACACTGAACCCTGTCCTGCATCCTTCCCAGCTGCCAGCAGAGTTACCCAGTGCACCGTGAAGGAAAGGTAACGTCCCTGACCATGCCTGCTGGGCCATGAGTCAGCGGTAATATGAACCCTGCTGCTGACCGCCCTGTCCAATGAGGCCAAAACATTGCCTTCAATATGACGGTAGAGAGCTGGAATGGCCTTTCGTGAAAATAAATTTATTTTGGGAACCTGCCGCTGTGGGATAGCACATTCCACATATTCACGAAAGGGGGTAGAGTCAACCAGCTGAAAAGGCAGCAGTTGGAGTGCTAGCAATTTGGCCAAGCTAGCATTGGTGTATATATACACACACACACACACACACAGAACGGGAGCTCGCAGTGCGGTCATTATGATCACAGGATCCAGCTGAGCAGAGATCGGGATACGGGCGCAGTGACTGGCCCTCCTGATCATGTGACGGCTGTGTCCAATCACAGCCGTCACATTGTAAACAGAGACGAACGTCTCTGTGACAGTTCTCCCCCCGCCGAGCTCAGTGAGAGCTCAGTGCACGGGGGGAAGGGGGGGAGCTGCAGCTCTGTGACAGCTTTCTGCATGATGAGGATTTCATAAAGCTGTCACAGATCACCCCCCACACAGTGCACCAAGCACACTGATACCCCTGTCCCCATACATATAAGTGTCCCCATAAAACAGCCCCCAAAACATCTGTATGACCCCCATCACATCTGTCACCATACACAAAACATCTGTCACAGTCCCTAAACATCTGTATGTCCCCGTCACATCTGTCACCATACACAAAACATCTGTATGTCCCCGTCACATCTGTCACCATACACAAAACATCTGTATGTCCCCGTCACATCTGTCACAGTCCCCGTCACATCTGTCTGTCCGCCAACACCAAATAAACTCCGATTTGGGTTATTTTTACCAAAGTAATGTAGAAGTATCATTTTTGGTCAAAATTTATGAAGAGAAATTACTTATTTGCAAAATTTTATAACAGAAACGCAGAAAAATGCATTGTTTTTTTTTTTCAGTCTTTTTTTAATTTATAGCGCAAAAAATAAAAAACCCAGGGGTGGTTAGATACCACCAAAAGAAAGCTCTATTTGTGTGAAAAAAAATGATACAAATTTCATATGGGTACAGTGTTGCATGACCGCGCAATTGTCATTCAAACTGCAACAGCGCTGAAAGCTGAAAATTGGTTTAAGTGCCCAGTATTGAAGTGGTTAATACACCACGTCAAGTCTGCTATATACCGTACGTACACCCCCAAATGCACTGATATATAGTGTACACTCAATACGCTGTGTGTGTGTATATATATATATATATATATATATATAAACACTAGACTGTATATATTTTAAGACCCCACGTCAAGTGTACTATATACCATACACTGCTGTGTGTGTGTGTGTGTGTGTGTGTGTGTATATATATGTATATATATATAATTTCCAGGTGTGGTGAGCAGCACTCATTCCTTTTAAGGTGCCAGCAATCAAGCCTTACCCATGAATATAGAAAATAATGATCGGGAATTGATGCACTCGAAAATGTATTAATGAAAAATTATATACAAAAGGTACAAATAAGTTCCAAATATTCAACAGTTTCAGGCTAGAAATATACTCGTTTATGCCCTTCTTCAGGTAGGAACTATTGTGTATTAAATCTCATTTGTTTCCACTCCATAAATAATCCTTCTTACACAAGGGGTCGATCAAACCATTAATTATACAAATAACATAGCAATTTCTTCTGTTTTCTTTAACCGTTTAGTTACCGAATGGTGTCCACAAATCAAGCCAATCCCCAAGTTCACATAAAGCGGTGTCCACAGATCTATCAATCATGGAACGATAAAATCATCAATGCAATCATATATTCAAAAAAGATAATAGAACAAAGAAAAAATACTAGAAAAAGACTGGAAAAATGTCGCTAAAAGTATTATCAAATACATTAAAACCACTTACCAATCGGGGCCCTTTTTTACATTTGTTGGTTACAAGCTAAAAACAGTTTTTTTTGCTAGAAAATTACTTAGAACCCCAAACATTATAAATATATTTTTCAAACACCCTATAGAATAAAATGGCGGTCTTTGCAATACTTTTTGTCACACGGTATTTGCCCAGCGGTCTTTCAAGCGTGATTTTTTTGGAAAAGTTTCACTTTTTTGAGTTAAAAAAATAAGACAACAGTAAAGTTAGCCCAATTTTTTGTATATTGGGAAAGAGGATATTACGCCAAGTAAATAGATACCATACATGATATAGTTGAAAATTGCGCGCACTCGCAGAATGGTGACAAAGTCCGGTACTTAAAAATTTCCATAGGCGAAGCTTTAAAGATTTTTAACGGTTACCAGGTTAGAGGTGCAGAGGGTGTCTTTTGCTAGAATTATTTTTCAAACTCTGGCAATCACGGCAATACCTCACATGTGTGGTTTAAACACCGTTTTCATGTGCGGGCACGACTTACATATGCATTTTTTTGCTGCCTGAGCTCGCGGGGACGGTGGCACTTTAAATTTTTATTATTTTTTTTTAATGTTTTTTATTTATTTATTTTTAACACTGTTCCTTTAAAAAAAACTGATCCTTTTACTGCTATCACAAGGAATGTAAACATCCCTTGTGATAGTAATATATGGTAACAGGTACACTTTTTGGAGGGCTGGGTGGTCTAAAAAACCCCCCATCCAGCTTGTTCCCATCGGGGGTGCTGGGGGACTGAGGGTCCTTCCCTTGGGTGTTCCCGTGACCTTGACCAGGGTTGTCTCCCTCAGGGGACCTGAAACCCAGGGCTCTCTTCTAGATATAGGAATTCTAAGGTTGAATCGTTCCTACACTTCATGCAGTTAAGACCATTATACTCGACTCTGTAGAAGCTCTTATTTCGATGCTCTCCCTACCAGTTTGAATGACTTTATAATATTTCATGTTGACCCCTACCACGCCTAGTTCACGGATGTATTTGTTTGTATTTCACCCCTCCCTCTTTCTACAATAATGTTGGAATTATCTACTTGTTACGTGACTATGGCGGGTATGTTTGTGACAACTTGTTTACTTAAGGTACTTTCTGTTTTGTGATAAACCTCAATAAAAATATTGAAACTTAAAAATCCCTCCTTTGCACTTCACAGTATTCAGATCGCCAAAAAAGGTGACTCTGAATACTGTTATTTTTTTTAAATTGGCGTCATTAGCCGCCAAGTAAACCGGAAGTGACGTTATGACGTCGCTTTTGGAATTTGCCGCAGGAGACCCGGTTGAAACCAATTCCGGCTTCTGTCAGGTCTCCTTCTAGCCGGCGGAGGTGCCGGATCGTCACTCCGGTCTCCCGGTGGGACGGGAGGCCATAGAAGAGTGTCGGAAGGTGACGGGAGGGGGGATGTCCCCTCCCGCCCCCTGGGATAACGACTGAGTGGCTCCCGAGCTGGATCGGTCGTTATCCCTGGATAGCCGACCGTTCACTCTAAAAAATTATACCGGGATATAACCTGTAGCTGCAGGCTATATCCCGGTACAGCCACTCAAAACCAGCCACCGCCTATTTACGACGCTGGTCGGGAAGTGGTTAAAGCCCAAGATTAAGAGACATTTACAAAAACACATCAAATCAAAGTCTCTGTTTAACTACTTGGGCGATAAAGTGCCCAAGCGGTTAATCCAGTAGACCTCACATTTCTTTAGTTTCAGTTCTCTATTACCACCATCAGGTAAAATTGCTTCTATGACCATATATCGTAACTGGGATATAGTGTATCTCATCTCTACAAAATGTCTTGCCAGCAGTATGTTTGTAAATTTGTCACGTATGGCATATTTACCTTGCTATTCTATCCTTTACTTTCTGTGTGGTCTCCCCAACATAGAGGAGACCACACGGACATTTGATAATATATATTAGGAAGGAAGAGTGACATGTGTGATATCCCTTAATATCAATATTTCGTCCATTGTGTGGATGGTTAAAGGATTTTCCCTTAATCAT
The DNA here is from genome assembly GCA_018402905.1 of Glandirana rugosa. Classification (NCBI taxonomy): domain Eukaryota; kingdom Metazoa; phylum Chordata; class Amphibia; order Anura; family Ranidae; genus Glandirana; species Glandirana rugosa. The sequence continues at coordinate 1,122 of BLSH010330940.1, read as the reverse complement.
AGCACTACACTGTGTCCATTAGAGACAGGGCTATGAACCGTGATGCACCCCCGAATGCATGGATATATAGAGTACACTCAATACACTGTGTGTATATATATATATATATATACTAGACTGTATATATTTTAATATACCACGTCAAGTCTACTATATACCGTACGTACATCCCCAAATGCACTAATATATAGTGTACACTCAATACGCTGTGTGTGTGTGTGTGTATATATATATATCTATATATATTAGACTGTATATATTTTAAGACCCCACGTCAAGTGTAATATATACCATACACCCCCAAATGCACTGATATATAGTGTACACTCAATACACTGTGTGTGTGTGTGTGTATATATATATATATATTAGACTGTATATATTTTAATACACCACGTCAAGTCTACTATATACCGTACGTACATCCCCAAAATGCATGCCATATATCATCTGAACTGCACCATATAATTTTATATATGTCAGATCATATATATATATATATATATGTGTGTCACATAACTCACATGAGATATATAGGTAC